>PVIH01006633.1:61864-108886 GCA_004025045.1 Sigmodon hispidus
GCTGCTATGAACATAGTTGAGCTAATACCTTTGGTATGTGAATGTGCTTCTTTAGGGTATACACCCAGAAGTGGTATTGCTGGGTCCTTGGGGAGATTGATTCTCAATTTTCTGAGAAACCTCCATATTGTATTCCAAAGTGGCTGAACAAGCTTACACTCCCACCAACAATGGAGGAGTGTTCCCCTTGCTCCGCATCCTCTCCAACATAGGCTGTCATCTGTGCCTTTTATCTTAGCCAATCTAAGAGGTGTTAGGTGGTATCTCAAAGTTGTTTTGATTTGCATTTTTCTGATGGCTAAAGATGATGAGCACTTTTTCAGGTTCCTTTCAGCCATTCATAGTTCCTCTGCTGAAAATTCCCTTTTTAGATCTGTACCCCATTTTTTTGATTGGGTTATTCAAGGTTTTGGGCTCTAGATTCTAGAGCTCTTTATATATCTTAGAGATCAGTCCTCTATCACTTGTAGGGTTGGTGAAAATCTCTTCCCATTCTGTAGACTGTCGTTTTGTCTTAAGCACAGTGTCCTTGGCTTTGCAGGAGATCCCACTTATTGATTGTTGGTCTTAGTGTCTGTGCCACTGATGTTATATTTAGGAAGTGGTCACCTGTGCCAATTCCTAGAAGTGTATTTCCCACTTTCCTTTTTATCAAGTTCAAAGTGGTTGGGTTTAAGTTGAGGTCTTTGATCCACTTAGATTTGAGTTTTGTGCAGGGTGACAGGCTCAGATCTATTTGCATTTTTCTACACACTTCCATCCAGCTATGCCAATACAATTTGTTAAATATACTATCTTTTTTCAGTTAAATGTTTTGGGCCTCTGTGTCAAAGATCTGGTGTTCATAGGTTTTGGGGTTAATGTCTGGATCCACAATTCTATTCCATTGGTCCACAAGTCTGTTTTTATGCCAGTACCAGACTGTTATTCTTACTGTATCTCTATACTATAGCTTGAAGTCACAGATGGTGATACCTCCTGAGGTTCTTTTGTTGAGTAAAATTGTTTTGGCAATCCTGGCTTTCCTGTTATTCCAAATGCAATTGAGTATTGTTCTTTCAAGGTAAAAAAACTATTGTGTTTCAATTTTGATGGGCTGTGCATTGAATCTGTACATTGCCTTTGGTAGAGTTGCCATTTTCACTATGTGGATCTTACCTATTCAGGAACATGGGAAAGCTTTCCATTTTCTGATTTCCTCTTCAATTTCTTTCTTCAGTGATAAAAAGTTTTGTCAAATAGGTATGTTATTCTTTGGTTATAGTTACTCCAAGGTATTTAATAATATTTGCTGCTTTAATAAAGGGTAATGTTTCTCATATTTCTTTTTCAGTCCTTCTATCTTCAATTTATAGAAGGGTTACTGATTTCCTTGAGTTAATCTTGTATCCTGCTACATTGCTGAAGGTGTTTATCAGCTGTAGCAGTTCCTTGGAAGAATGTTCTGGGTCACTTATGTATACAATCATATCATCTGCAAATAGAGACAGCTTCTCTTCTTCTTTTCCAATTTGTATCCCCTTAATCTCTTTTCGTTCCCTTATTGCTTTAGCTAAAACTTTGAGAAATATATTGAATAGATAAGGGGTGAGAGGACATCCTTGTCTATATCCTGATTTTAGTGGGACTGCTTTGAGTTTTTCTCCATTAAGTTTGATACTGGCTGTCAGCTTCTTGTAAATTGCCTTCATTATATTTAGGTATTCTGCCTGTATTCCTGATCTCTCCAGGGCTTTAATCATAAATGAGTGTTGGATTTTGTCAAAGGCTTTTTCCGCATCTAAGGATATGATCATGTGGTTTTGTTCCTTTAGTTTGTTTATATGATAGATAACATTTACAATTTTTCATATGTTAAACCAGCCCTGCATTTCTGGGATGAAGCCTACTTGGTCGTGGTGGATGATATCTTTTATTCATTGTTGTATAGGGTTTGCCAAAATTTTGTTGAGAATTTTTGCCTCAATATTCATGAGGGAAATTGGTCTGTAATTCTCCTTCTTTGTTGTGTCTTTGAGTGGCTTTGGTATTAGGGTGATTGTGGCCGCATAAAAGGAATTTTGCAATATTCCTTCAGTTTCTACTCTGTGAAATAGTTTGAGGAGTAATGGTAGCAATTCTTTGAATGTCTGGTAGAATTCGGCACTAAACCCATCTGGACCAGGGCTTTTATTTTGGGGCAGTTCTTAATGACAGCTTCAATTTCCTTCAGGATTATAGCCCTGTTTAGGTAATTAATCTGATCTTCATTTAATTTTGATAGATGGAACCTGTCCAGAAAGCTATCCATTTCTTCTAGGTTTTCCATTTTTGTGGAATACAGATTTTTAAACTATGATCTGATAATTCTCTGTATTTCTTGGGGGTCTGTTGTTATATCCACCTTTTGATTTCTGATTTTTTTATTTGAACTCTCTCTCTCTGTTTTTTGATTAGTTTTGCTAAGGACTTATCTATCTTGTTAACTTTCTCAAAGAACCAACTCTTAGATTTGTTGATTCTTTGTATTGTTCTTTTTGTTTCAATTGTATTGATTTCAGCTCTAAGTTTGATTATTTCCTGCTGTCTATTTCTTCTAGGTGAGTTTGCTTCTAATTGTTCCAAAGCTTTTAGCTGAGCTCTTAGGTCTCTAGTATGGGATTTCTCTAGGTTTTTCATATAGGCATCTAGCGCTATGAATTTTCCTCTTCAGACTGCTTTCATTGTGTCCCACAAGTTTGGATATGTTGTGGATTCATTTTCATTGAATTCTAGGAAGACTTTGATTTCTTTCTTAATTTCCTCCTTGACCCAGAGATGGTTCAGCTGGGTGATGTTTAGTTTCCATGAGTTGATAGGCTTTCTTTGGGTTTTGGTGTTGTTGAACTCTATCTTTAGGCCCTGGTGATCAGATATGTTACAAGGGATTATTTCCATTTTTTCGTATCTGTTGATATTTGCTTTATGACCAATTATGTGGTCAATTTTGGAAAAAGTTCCATGAGGAGCTGAGAAATATGTATATTCCTTTGCATTTGGGTGGAAGCTTCTGTAGATATCTATTATATCCCTTTACATCATAATCTCTTTTAGATTCCTTTTTTCTCTCTTGAGACCCTGTCTGCTTTATCTATCCAGGGTTGAAAGTGGGATATTGAAGTCTCCCACTATTAGGGTGTAAGAATTGATGTGGGATTTAAGCTTTAACAGTGTTTCTTTTACATAAGTAGGTGCCCTTATATTAGGGGCATAAATATTTAAGATTGAAATCTCCTCTTGACCAATTTTTCCTATGATGAATAAGTAGTGACCATCTTGGTCCCTTTTAATTACTTTTACCTTAAAGTCTACTATGTTAGATATTAGGATTGCAACCCCTGCTTGTTTCTTAGGACCATTTGACTGAAAAATCTTTTCCCAACCCTTTCTTCTAAGCCTGTATCTGTCTTTGCAGTTGAGGTGTGTTTCTTGTAGGCAACAGAAGGATGGCTTCTGTTATTGTATCCATCTTGTTAGTGTGTGACGTTTTATAGGAGAGATGAGACCATTGATATTAAGGGAAATTAGTGACGATTAATTCATATTTCCTACCATTTGGGGTGGTAACATTTGTATTTCCTTTCTCTGGGGTATTCTTCTATGGATTTATTGATTGTTTGTGATTTAGTGGGTATATTTGGGGTCCTTAGGTTGGAGTTTTCCCTTTAATACTCTCTGTAATGCTGGATTGGTAGATAGATATTCCTTCAGTCTGACTTTGTCCTGAAATACCTTGTTTACTCCATTTATGGAGTTTGATAATTTTGTAGGGTATAGTATTCTAGTTTGGCAGCCATGCTCTTTTAGTGTTTGTATAACTTCTTACCAAGCCCTTCTAGCTTTTGTCATTTCCATTGAATAGTCAGGCATTATTCTGATGGGTCTTCCTTTATATGTGAGTTGGCCCTTTTCTTTTGCAGCTCTTAAAATTTTTTCTTTGTTCTGTATGTTTTGTGGCTTCATTATAAAATGGCATACTGATGTTTTTTGGGGTCATATCAATTTGGTGTTCTGTAAGCTTCTTGTATCTTTATAGGCATTTCCTTCTTCAGGTTAGAGAAGTTTTCTTCTATGATTTTATTGAAAACATTATCTGTGCCTTTGAGCTGGTATTTTTCTCCTTCTTCTATTCCTATTATTCTCAAATTAGGTCTTTTCATGGTGTCCCAGATTTCCTGAACATTTTGAGTTATGGCTTTTTTAGTTTTACTATTTTCTTTGACTGACATATCTATTTGAGCTACTGAGTCTTCCACCTCCAAGATTCTATCTTCCATCTCTTGAACTCTGTTTGTTATGCTTGTATCTGTGGTTCCAGCTTTTTTCTTCAGATTTTCTATTTTCATCTTTGCCTCATTTTTTTTTTGCCTTTTTTATTGCTTCTATTTCTGCTTTTAGTTCCTGGCATGTTTCTTTCATAGATTTGTTCATCTCTTCCAATTTTTTGTTTGTATTTTCTTCTATTTCTTTAAGGCTATTTTTCATATCTTCTTTGAGAGCTTCGATGATCATCGAAAAGGAATTTTTGGTGTTGCTTCCTTCTGTTTCCTCTTCATTGCTCAGTTCAGGTCTTGTATTTGTAAGATCGCCACTTTCTTCTGGAGTTACCTTGTTGTTCTTTGTATTATTATGTACGTTTTTACACTGATGTTTGCCCATGGTTTCAGTGGTTCACGATTAGGTGGCTCCTGGTGAGTTGTGACACTCGGGCTTGTGTACTTCCTGTCACCCTTCTGGGCGGGGTCTGAGTTTGTCCTTCAGGGACCCTAGTCATTATCTGTTTGCTCTGTTGGAGGTGGAGGTGGGTAGCTGTGCTAGTTCCCTCAGCAGCAGCTGTGGATATGGTGATAGGCAGACTTTATGTAAGCCTGCTACAGAGTGCACTTGGACTCACTCTGCAGATAGCACCTGGTCCCGTAACCAAGTATTCAATATAGTGGTCTGGAGAAAGTTTGTAAAGAACCCACTTCCATGGATCAAATCAGTCTTTCCCTGGTAGTCAAGATTCTGGCAGCTACAGAGATCAGCTCACCCTCTAAGACCCTGTTGGCTCCTAGGTCAAAGGTTCATCAATGAGGCAGCACAGAGAATGATATCTTCCCCCTCCCTTATACCATTCATCTTGGTGCAGTAATTTTACCATCAGATAACTTACCAGTTTGGCCAGCCCCAAATGTTTTGGCCTCTGGGATAAGGGAGAGACAAGTTCATTGGACCCATAGCCATAGAAGACACATCTCTGATCCTAGCACCATAGTTCTCTCACATAGGATGGTAGAACTCTCCAACCAGGATGGAAATCAACCACATAACTATTGACCCTTTGCCTGTAGTGATCTTTACAATTGGAGGTCCCAAATTGTGCCCTTCTCAGAAAATCAAAGGAACTGATTAGCATGTTTGAAGCAATTCTTTTACCCACCAACCCACATTGGATGACTATGTACAGCTTTTGCAGGTCCTTTTCATGACAGAGGAAACAGATCAAATACAAATTGAGGCTCAAGAGCTGGTTAGAGGCCCCACAGGAGAGCCCACAACCAACCCAACTCTTATAGATGTAGCTTTTCCCTTAGTCTACCCAGTGGGGAATTAGAATATTGCTGAAGGTAAGTTGAGTCTCCTAGTCTATCATCAAATTCTATAGGCAGAACTCAAAGCAGCTGCTAGATGGCCTGCAAACTTGAGGAAGGTATACAATGTAAGGCAGGGAACAGACAATAATCCAACAGCATTCTTTGAACAGCTCTAGGAAGCCTTCAAAAGGTACATGCTCTATGATCCAGAGGCCCACCCAGGAAAATGCCACTGTAATGACATTGGATTTCATTAACTATTCAGCTCCTGATTGATATCAGGAGAAAATTACAGAGACTGAAATGTGTAGGAGAAAAAAGTATTAGAGATTAATAAAGGTAGCTTAGAATGTATACAGTGAGAGGAAAAATGCAGAAGAACAAGAAATGAAAAGGGAGGACATAAGAATAAGAACCTCACAAGTGTGCTGATGGCAGCTACTGTGGAATTGGATGAGTGGCAGCTATGGAGGAGGATGAAAAACCAAGAGGGAACAAATAAAGGCCCTGGCTGGGAAAAAAATCAATGTTCACACTGAAGAGAGAAGGTGTACTAGGCTAAGAAGTACCCCCAGAAGGGTTCTAAAGGCAACCCAAAGTTCTTACCTAAAAGACAATGACTAGGGGAGACAGGTTTTGACCCTTTTCCCTGAGCCCAGGGTAACCCTAAGAGTGGAGGTGAGGGGCCAGAAAGATGGCTCAGCGGTTAAGAACACCATCTGCTCTTCTAGAGGACCCAGGTTCGATTCCCAGCACCCACGTGGCAGCTAACAACTGTCTGTAGTTCCAGTTCCAGGCAAACACCAAGGCAAATAAATAAATAAAAGTGTTAAAAAAATTAAAAAAAAAAGAGTGGAGGTGAAACTTATTGACTTCATGGTAGACACAGAGCTCAGAACTCAGGATTACTTAGGGCTAATGGACTCATGACAGATTAAAAAAATAACAAACAATAACAACAAAAACAATTTGGGTTCAAGGTGCCACTGGAGTCAAACTTTATTGATGGACTACCTAAATAATGGTAGACTTGGGATCAGGCCAGATAACCTACTCTTTCTTTGTGCTTCCAGAAAGCCCATATCGCTTTTTAGGCCATGATTTGCTAACCAAAATGAAAGCCCAAATATATGTTTATAAAGAAGGGGCTAAGTTGCTTAATAAAAATGGGAAACCACTCATGTATTAGTGACCAGTAGTTTAACTGAAGAGTACAGGTTATATCAGATAATTACTATACATGCTGGAGAAGTGGCTTCGGGAGTTACTATCTGTCTGAACTGAAAAGAGAAAATGGGACTAGCAGCACACTGCTACCTATATATGTGGAAATTAAGCCAGGGGCAGATCTAGTTAAGGTCCATTTGTACCCCATGCCCTTAGAGACCAAGAAGGGCATCATACAACACATCAGGAGGCACCTGGACTCAGAAGTTCTCAGTCCTTGATAGTAGGCCAGGAACATACCCCTGCTACCTGTCAAGAAGCCTAACATTAATGATTATATATCAGTCCAGTATTTGGAGAGGTCAATAAATGGGTGATGGACATATACCCCATGGTTCCTAACCCTTACAGCTTACTTAGATTACTGCCTTCCGATTGACAATTGCATACCTTTCTAGACCTAAAAGATACGTTTTTCAGTTTGCCTCTGCCCCCAAAACCTAGCAATACTTTCCCTTTGAATAGCAGGACCCAGATATTCAGATCAGCAGCCAGCTGACATGGGCCAGGTTATCACCAGCATTCAAAAACTCTACAACCATCATGATAAAGCATGAGGACCTGGATGAGTATCAGACACAGAACAAAGAAATAAGTTTGTTACATTACTTTCAAGACCTCATGATTGCAGCCACAGTTTGAGAAACCTACCTTGTGGTGACTGATCCATTATTACAGACCTTGGGAGAACTATGACATAGTGCCTCAGCCAAAAAGCCAAAATCTGTAAACCACAGGTGACATACCTGGGTTATATCCTGAAGGAAGGACAGCAGTGGATTCAGATGCAAGCAAAGAGACAGTAATTAAGATACCCATATCTATTACTATGACACAAATGGGAGAGTTACTGGGCTCAGTGGGTTTCTGTTCTCTGTGGATCTCAGGGTTTGCAGAATTGGCCAAAATTTTATATGAGGTCACTTTTAGATGAGATGAAAAGTGGGACTTCATCTGGACTGAGAATCACCAGCTGGACTTTGACAAACTTAAGCAGAACCTACTTTTATTCTCAGAACTGAGTCTGCCAATGTGACCATACCATTTTACTTATATGTATGTGAAATCAAGGAAATAGCCAAATGTTTCCTAACACAAACACTTGGCCCCTGGCAATGGCCTGTAACCTACATATAAAAGAAACTAGTCCCTGAGACAGATGAATGGCCATCTTGCTTCTTCATGGGATACTGACAAGTTCACCTTGGGACATACTCTCACCCTAACCACCCCACATACACTTGAGAGAGTTCTCAAGCAGTCCCAACTGGTGGTTGAACAATGTCAGAATGACCCACTATCAGACTTTGTTGCTAAACCTTACCAGAATAACCTTCCAGATGCCCTCAGCTCTGAATTCAGCTACTTTCCTGCATGATCTGGATTTGGAAGCACCACTGCATCACTACTCTGGGGTTCTGGCCCAAACACACAGCATTAGGCCAGGCTTATGAGACATGCCATTGCCTAATACAATACAAAAGGTACCTGTTATACTGATGGCAGCATCTTTGTGCAGGATGCTCTAAGGTATGTGGATGCTACAGGTGCTACTGCAGAGGAGGTAGTATGAGCAGAGCTGATGCCACCTGGTAAGTCTTCCCAACAGACAGTGCTGATAGCCCTAACTAAGGCATTAAAACTGGTACAAGGATGGAACATCTACACCAACAGCTGGTATGCTTTTGCTATGGCACATGTACATGGGACAATATCTAAAGAAAGGGGGCTGCTGACTGCAGAAGAAAAGTTATTAAAAATAGGGCTCAGATTTGGCCCTCCTTAAAGCCCTATGTCTACCCAAGAAACTGGCCATGATTCACTGTCCAAGGCACCAATGGGGGTATATACCAATCCCTAGGGGCAACAGTCTGGAAGACAAAACTGCCTGGAAGGTGGCACTACAGACTGATGTAGCTTCTGCACATGTATTGGTAGATTCCTGGAGCACAAAATCAATCAGAAAATCCTGGGTATAATAAGGAAGATATTTCCTGGATTGAGACCCTCCCATGGCCCAGTACATAGATGGGTGATGGAGAGCTGCAGATAGTAAAGTTATCTTGCCTGAACATCTAGGAGATAGTCTGCTTGGCAAGATCCATCCATTCTCTCATATGGGAACACAGAGAATGCAGGACTTGGTCAGAGAGTCAAGAATGAAAATCAAGGTTGTACAACATAAAATTTTAGGCATTGTCACCAACTGCAAAGCTTTTCAGCTCTTCAATGCTATTGCCAACCCTAAGAACCCTAGGTTTCAAAATCAGCAAATAGTCTGGAGCTTACTATGAAATAAACTTCACTGAGATAAAACTTGATAAGTATGGTTACAGGTATCTGCTAGGTTATTTAGACATGTTTTCAGGATTGATTGAGGCATTTCTTACCAAACATGAAGCAGTGCAGATGGTGGCAAAGAATTTACTTGAAGACATCCTGCTCAGATATGGATTTCCAATCATGATACAGTCAGATAACAGGCTGGTTTTGTATCCCAGGTAAGTCAGAGTTTCACTATCTTTCTGGGGAGTGATTAAAAGTTACAGTGTGCATATAGACCCTAGATTTCAGGGCAAGTAGAAAGGATGAACCATACTCTCAAAGAGACTCTGACTACATTGACCTTGGAGACTAGCATAACCTGTGTGGGTCTCCTTACCTTTATTGTAGGGAAGAACCAGAAACTCCCCTAAACAAATGGGGTTAACCCCATTTGAAATTAAGTTTGGCATTCCCTCTCCCATCATCCACAACCTCCAGGTAGATTTTCTGGCAGAACTAGATGACCAAGATCTTCTTGATGGTATACGAGTGGTTCAGATGGTCAATAAGAAAGTGTGCCAAACTCAGGGCCCTCTTCAAATCTGGTGTCATCCTGAATCTCACAGGTTTTAACCAGGAAACTGGGTCTATATTATGAGATGTTATTTAGGGTCATTGAAACCCAGATGGAAAGGATCTTATATCTTTTTTCTGGGTACAACCACAGCCATGAAGATTGACATTGTAGTCATCTAGATTCATTATTCCCATGCCTGGTCAGAAGACTCCTGTACACTCAAGGAAAATTTCTAGAAAGAAGGATGAGAAGCCCCAAAAGACCCAGACAATCCCCTCAAACTCTATGAGTGTAGCAAAAGAGGTAGTGTAGGTCCTTCTGAAAGGAGAGACAGGAGCGTCCCATAATAGAAACTCTCTGGAACCGGTCAGAGGGAGAAATGTGAAGGCTTGTATTTATCCTTAGAAAACTTTGTTTAAGAAAAGAAGTATTTAGTGCCTGAGAACTGGGCCAAGGTCTGGGAGTGCACATGACAGCTAATAGACTTAAAAGTTAGGTGTGGTGAACCGCTTTCTGGCATGCAGAATGATGAGTCACCACATGCATGATTCTTCTTGGATCACACGTTATTGCAGCACAGCTCAGTTGAGGTAGAATGGTGGAAGAAAAACCCCATGCCTGGTATGCAGCCTGCTTATATCGGAAAGTTGGGAGTGGGACGCATGTAGCTATATGATTGGTGCCCAACGTAATATCTCATTAGCATATGGTTGGTGATAGGTCCAAAGTAATGCCTCAATAGCATATAGCTGGTGATAGGTGGTAAGGAGTGCCAAATTAGCATAATCAGGGATTACATCAGATAGGTCACTACTCCGTGCCTAATTAGCATCTGGGGAACATGATGCAATATTCCAGCAAGTTGCACAAGGGCCAACCACCCACTACATCTCTCCCTTTTTGTTTTTCTAATGGCACAGATAGGATATAGCCCATACAGGTGTTCACCTCATGATGTGCCCACCACTCAAAGGCAGTTACCTGCTGCCAGGATCCCCGAGAAGCCTTTCTGCATGCAAGGCCAGTGAGGATGGCAGGCTGAAAGGCCATCTCAGAGGAGAATGATTCCCTATAGAGGGGCAATGGCAGCTAATGCCTCGCTGTGCAAGGGCAATCAATATAAAGTCACTAAGGGCAGAGAGCCAGGCTGCGGGGGAGTGCCCGGCATCAACAGCCAAGAGTGCCTGAGTGAGTAGGACCTTTTCATGACACGCTCTGATGCGAATATGGCAAACCAGCCAGAGGCAAAAAACAACCCCAAATAAATAGCAGACTGTAAAGATTCCCACTCCCACCTACTCCCACCCACTCCTTGAAAAAGGAAAGGGCAGAAGTGAGCCAAGAAGTAAAGTCCCCAAGTGTAACAGACTCCAATCTTGTAGCATTCAAATGTGTGATCTGAAACTTTTGCTTAAGGATCATTTTTTCAGCCTCCATAGACCAATTCCCACTTAAAAATTCTCCAATTCATCAACTTTTATTCAAAGCATCTGAAACAACGAGAGGGGTAAAACAAACATGTCATAATTTCTGTACACAGCATACTTGTACTAGGCCATATATATCTTCAATAACCTTTTCTAGAAAATTACTCTTTCTTTGGTGGCAAGGATAACACTCAGGAAATAGGAATTAAACTATACTTGCTCCTCTAAAATTTGCCAAGTTTGAGCCAAAATATCATTAATTTCCTGGGCAGAATTGACTTGGTTGACCATGGCTACACCTGCAGTAACTGCTGCAGTTGCTGAAATGGCAATGGCAGCCATGATAGCAGCTGTAATGCCAAAGTCCCTCTTATGGAATAACAGACTCATCATAGGAAACTGCTCTGAGTCAGCTTCTACAGGCATGGGGACAAAGGTAGGCATTCTAACAACTACTGCTGTAGTCACCACTGATCCATTCCAATACTCTGCCAACCAACAACTGCCTGAAACGGTGCAGTTTTTACAAGAGTTAGTCAAGAGAAACATAAATGGTGACTTCAAACACACAAAAGCTGCTGACCCTGTGTAATTGCTAACCTCATTGTTATAAGATGTTAATTTCAGTTTCATCCTTGTTCCATTACCTGACTTCATCACACCTGACACATTATAAACCTTACCCAAGGATCCTTACAAATTTACAAGTGCAGAAACATCTGCACTGGCCCTTGCCTCATTAATCAATACCCAGGAAAAGAATGGCCATTCTTCAGTAAACCAAGTTGTGTTATCAGATTTCTCAACATTTCCCATATAGGGCTTCAAGCCAGGAGAGAATTCAAATCCTGGACTAAGCTGTTTATTTCCCCAAGTTCTATCTTGTCAGGAAGTGAAGGTAGAAAAACTACTTATAAATGGTTGACAATAGGAAACAACTATAGGTCTTGTGGTATTTTGTCTGTTCTTATTATTGTTATGTAATGGAACTATCCCTTCATGAGTCAGGTTCATGGTGGTCACATTCACCTCATGATTTCCATTAATGTCTGATCCTGTGCCAGAGGCGAAACCAGTAGCTATCTGTCCCAAAGCCTCAATTAACATATTCACAGGAACTTGATTTTCCTTTAGGGGGTTTACCCAACAAGTCAAGTTTTTTCTGGCTAAAAAACTACAGTCATCATTCTCTTTAAGACTAAAGCAAAGTGACTGATTCAAATTAATATTACTAGCATTATATTCTGCCCAATCCGTGAGAAGGGGTTGGGCACAAGCACCTAATTCATGCGAGGTAGAAAATATCGTAGGGAAAACTCTGGACTGAGCATGGACTGGCATAGGTAATGGCCAGGTCCGACTAATCCCCCAGAGTATCATCTTTTCTGCCTGAATCAGGGGGAAAATGGTCAGGAGTGTCCATATCAGCATCATCTTTAGAGTCATCCTCAATGTGTCTCATCAATCTTGATGGCACCCAGACTGGCTCTTGATTCTGTGGAGAAACACATAAAGATCCACTGGATTGAACAATAACGTGATCCGGGCCTCACCATTGATTAGAAAGTACATCCTTCCACATAACTTTGCCTTGATTGTTGGGTTCTGATGTCATATGACGTTCGGCAATGGTTTCATTTTTATCATTTAAATTTACAAAATTTTTAGTGAATAAAGCAAGAGTGAGCCTTTGTTTGGGGTTGCAATTCTCTGCTAATCCCCCTTTTTGTTTTTGTAGGAAGTCCTTGAGTGTACAATGTACATGCTCTATTATCCCTTGCCCTTGTGGATTATAGGGCAGGCCTGTGATATGTTTCACTTGCATTTTGTGACAAAATGAGGCAGAAATCTTAGATGTATAGGCTGGCACATTGTCTGTTTTCAGTGTATCGGGCTTGCCCCAAGCGGCCTAAGCTTCAAGGCAGTGGGTAATGACATTGCAAACCCTTTCCCCAGAAAGAGGTGTAGTGTGCATTACCCCAGAACATGTATCAATGGAGACATGCACATACTGAAGCTTTACAAAGGATGGAACATTGGTAACATCCATCTGCTAAATTTCAAGTGGAAAAATGCCTCTGGGATTAACCTCTATTTTTTGAGCAGGCCAGAATTGTACATAAGCAGAACAGCTTATACAATATTCCTAGATATCTCCCTAGAAATTTTAAATTTAGTTCTTAAAACAGCAGATGAAACATGGTATAAGCTATGAAACTCTCGCGCTTGTGTTTCTGAGTCCAATGCCACAAAAGCTCTCATTGCCAGATCAACTTATTCATTGGCTTTTGCCATAGGACCAGGTAACAAAGAGTGAGCTTGGATATGAGTAATATAAAAGGATTGGATTGATGCAAAGTCTCACCTCTTATTCCTGCTAAAATTGAGACTACCATACCAGAGGGTTTAATATAGGAAACAATTTCTAAATTTTTAATGGCATTCACCACATATGATGAATCAGATACCAAATTAAAAGACTCAGGAAAACATTTAAAAACCTCTAAAACTACTTGGCATTCTACTATTTGGGGAGCATTTGGATGGCACTCAACAGTTACAGGTGAGCCTCCTTGTACCATGTTGGCTCCCTTCCCAGTCTTAGACACATCTGTGTAGATGGTTAAGGCATTGCTCAATGGTTGTTTCCTCCTGATCCATGGGAACACCACAGGCTGCTGAACTATGAATCTTAAAAGTTCACTCTTGGGCAAATGATTATCAGTTGTACCAGAAAAGGCACAAACCAATATAGCCCATTCTGAGGTAGTGGCAGCCAATATCTCTACGTGTTCTTTTGTATAAATTACTATAATTCGGTCAGGTATCTTGGCAAAAGATATAGTAGATTGTTTAATGCCTAATAATGCAACCTCAGCCATCATGGATGGATAGTGGGACAAGGTTCTCATCCCTGTAGATTTAGTATGAATCCACAGTAGAGGCCCTTCTTGCCAAAGATCACCAGTTGGAAAGCCTAAAGTTGGGAGGATACACATCCAAATGAGCTTGGATTCATCACAGTGCACCAACTGTTCCGTAGTAATTGCTTGATCTACCATTTGAAGTGCTACCTGAGTCTCTGGGGTTAGCTGGCATGGGGAATTAAGATCTGGGTTTCCCTCTAAAATATCAAATAAGGGTTTAATCTCAAAGTGAGTTAATTTCAAATATAGCCAAATCCAATTTATATCCCCTAGCAATGTTTGATAATCATTTAAAGTCCTTAAGCAATTGGTCCTAATTACTACCTTTTGTGGTCTAACATGGGCATTCTGAATAATAGCTCCTAAAAATTCAATAGCTCATCCCTTCTGTATCTTCTCCAGAGCAATAAATATACCTATATCTTTTAATTCCTTGGTTAACAAACTTAATGCTAATTCTAACAATTCCATAGAAGGGGTTGCAAGCAAAATATCATCCATATAATTTACAATTCTAACACGAGGAAACTTATCTCTTACTGGCTGTAAAGCTCTATCTACATAAAGTTAACACATTGTAGGACTATTGACCATACCTTGAGGAAGAACAATCCACTGATATTGCTTATCGAGCTGTTCATGATTAATACAAGGTAAAATAAAAGAAAATCTTTTCTCATCCTGACTATTTAGGGGAATGAAAAAGAAACAATCTTTAATATCTACTGCTACAAAAGACCATTTCTTTGGAATAGCTGTTAAAGCTGGTAGACCACTCTGAATGGGTCCCATGACTTGCATTTGTTGATTTATCATGCACAGATCATGAAGTAAGTGCCATTTTCCTGATTTCTTTCTGATAACAAATATGGAAGTATTCCAGGGAGACTGTGAGGGCTCTAAGTGCCCCAGCTGTAACTGTTCCTGAACCAACATAGAGGCTGCTTCCAATTTTTTTTTCGACAGAGGCCACTGAGGTACCCACACAGGTGCAGTGGTCATCTATAAGATAGGAATCATAGGCTCAGTAGCCCCTGTGAAAAACCCAAGCTTTGCCAATTGGCATTTCATTGAACCTCTATTGGTGCGGTAATGCCTTGTAAATTATGCCCTAACCTTTTGCTAGAAACAAACCCTGATCTAATCATGATATTTTTTGCTGTGTCAGAATAATCATTAGTAAGCTTAAGATTCATTTGACTCTGTATATCCCTGCCCCATAGATTTATTGGCTGTCCTTCAACTACAAAAGGCTGAAACTTCCCCTTTTTGTTCTCTGTTTTCCATGTCAATTCCCTAGAGCTAATTCTAGCGGCATCTTCGTAACCTAAACCTTGCAAGGTGCGAAGATGTTTGAAGTGGCCATGATGGTGGCCAATCTCTAATTGTAATTATACTTCTGTCTGCTCCAGTATCTACCAATCCTTAAAATTTTCTCCCTTCTATTATAAGATCAAGCATAGGGTGGTCATTAAGAGATAGTGACAGAAAAGCCAAATCAATTCCAGTGGATCCAAAGCCCTTGATTCCTCATTTTTCTGAGCATGCGGGGTAATTGTCATGGAAAGAGGGCAAGATTAATAATTGTGCAATGCGATCACCAGGGGTTATGGTAATTATCCCTCGAGGGGATTGACACATTACTTTGATGACTCCAGTATAATCTGGGTCAATAACTCCGGGCATAACAATGAGTCCCCTTAAGGTGGAAGAGGAACAGCCTAACACTAGCCCAACTGTACCTTTTGGGAGCGGCCGTTGCATGTCTGTGTCTAAGGGTTGTATTCCCATGCCTGTTGTTAGTACCATTCTGGGGGTGGCACCTAGGTCCAGGCCTGTGGAGCCTGATGTGGCTCGTCGCTGGGCCTGAGTGATTGGAAATTCACTTCCTCATGAACCCCAAATATTTTCAGGTCCTGGGACCAATGGCTCACTACCCCGTTTTTTGGATTAACTACGTGGGCAGCAGGTTGAATGGGTTGTCCATTAATGTCCTTAACAGACCTACATTCATTGGCCCAGTGTTTACCCTTTTTACATCTTGGACATGTCCCTGGAGTCTCCTCTTCTTGAGGTGGTTTTGTCCTTGTCATTGGGGCAGCCCTTTGACACTGTCTTTTAATATGCCCAGGCTTGCCGCACTGAAAACACACCCTGCTGCTTTTAGAACCTTTATTACCATAAGAGGCAGCCATCACAGCAGCGGCAAGTCCCACATTTGACAAAGGTCCTCCAATTTCTCAGCACATTTTCATCCAATATTCTAGGTCCTTTCCTTTGTGTGAGGTGATAGCCCTACAGCACTCTTTTTTACACTGCTCATAAACTAATTGCTTTACTAGCGGCAGTGTGGTTTCCACATCACCAAAAATTCTCCCCGCTCCATCCATCATTCAAGTTACAAAGTCAGAAAATGGTTCAGTGCTGCCCTGTATTATTTTGGTTAGGTTCCCTGAGACCTCCCCCTTATTGGGGAGGGCTCACTAAGCCCTCATATTGATGGTGTTTATTTGATTATAAACTTCCTCAGGATATGCTGTCTGATTATTTACCCATTGCCCTTGCCCTAACAGCATATCTGTACTCCATGCTGGCTACACATTGGCAGTATTCTCCTGGGTCTGACTATGTGCCAGATCAGTCACAATTGACTTTCAGTCTAAATATTGCCCCATAGTTAAGCAGGCACTGGCAATGTCTTGCCAATCAGTGGGTGTTAAGGCATTGCGTGTAAGGCACTGCAGCAACATGATGATATAGTTGGTAGCTACACCATCTCTTTTTGCTGCCTCTGCAAGGTCTTTAATAATCTTGTGGTCAATTACTTCATAATATTGGCCACGTGTGGCTAGATCCTCAAACACAGAGAAGGCTGTGGTCATACCAGACCACGCTTCCTGGGGGATGAATGTGCATCCCAACTTGTTCCCTAAAGGAGGGGAAGCAGTAGCTCTAGCCTTTGCAGGATTGAAAGGTGGTGACTTGTACTGGAATGTTAAGAAGAAGCATGTGGGAATTCAGGTGAGCCATGGGCTGCAAGCCACGTGGTGGGTAGATTCATAAAAATGGGTTAATTTTAAAAAAAGAGCTAGCTAGTAATGTGCTTAAGATATGGGCCAAGCAGTGTAAAGTATATAAGTGTGTGATTCATTTCTTTTGGGAGACAAAAGCCACGGGCACGCGAACCAGGTTCCAAACCGCCGGCGCCACACGTGCACCAAGTCATAAATCTCCAGACCCAAACATGCCAAAAAAACATACTACAGCAGATGGCGCCCAACGTGGTGTACAAACACCCACATAAAGCCTAAAAAAGTTTAAATTGGTTTTTTAAATTGTGTATTTAAATTGATTTACGATACATAGCGTGGTGTTCAGGCAAAAATTTAAAAATGACGTGTCCGCGACACACAGCTTAAACTCATACGTTTCATGACAAGATTGACACAAGTGTAATTGATTTAAGGTTTCTGTTTATACTAACAAAAAAAAAAAACAGTTTAAAAAGGTTTTTCTCGTAGCAACATTTCCTGAGCCCGCTCTTTGCCGACAGCGGCAGATCGGCAGCGGGCTCCTCCGCCATATTAAAAAGCTGCCAAGAGGGGCAGAGTCAACAATTAAAATGATACAGACATTTTAAAGCTCTTTAAGTTAAAAAATGAATAAAGATTCTGAATAAAACAGATTTAGACTCTCAAAACCTCTAAACAGAGTACAATATATATAAAATACACATAGGCTTCAGAGGAAAAAAAAGGGTAAAAAAAACCCTTTAAGAAAAATAAAAATCAAGATTTTTAAAAAAGGCCATATAAAGATGACAAATAAACACAGAGTCTAGATTATGTTTGTTTTGTTTTCTTTTGATTTTTTGACTTTAAATAAGCTAACTGCAAAAACATAGTTGATTACTGGGGCTGCTAAATACATATACTTTAAAGATATTTTGACTTTAAAATCTGTTTATAAAAATATGTTGCTTAAAAAAAAGAGTTTCTGCTTTTGTCTCTACAAAAGATCAAAACCTATAAATTGGTTCTAAACAAATATAGTTCTATCTACCAAGGCTACCTAAATAAACATTCTCAGCTTCCAAAAAGCCAGTTAAGATGATCCAGCTTCAAAACCCCATGAGATGGTCATCGTCCTTTAACAACAAAAAAATAATAAAAAAAAGAACTTCGTCCAATTTCCCAAAAATATTACTTATTAATGCTTGTTTTCGTTATACATGGTTAATAGTCATAGTCAATTTCTTAAAAAAATATAATATAAAAATAATTAAAAAAATAAATAGATTTTAATTCATTAATATAAACTTAAAGTTAATTTTGTTATGTTGTTTATGTTTTTCTACTCTTAATTTAAATATAATACTAATATAACTCATTTAAAATTATAATATATAATTAAAAAATACAAATTAATAGTCACCTATAAAAAACAAACTTATAGTCATCTTAGTTAAGTTTTTATAAGTATACAAAGATATATTTCAATTAGATAAGTAGTCTTCAAACACTTCAAAGACATACAAAATATGACATTTAAGATATTTTAAAAACTTAGACTTTTCTAGACAGTGAGACAGTTCTGTTCCTGACAACATCAATGTATTTCAAAAAAAAATAAACATTAAAAAACTTCATATAAAATTTACTTTGTGGCAACAGTTAGCCACCAGACAAAAAACTGTTCTAATATTGACTGCTTAATAATATGCTATATAAACTAGACATTCAAGTTCCATAAAAAAATAACCTCTAAATGTAGACAAAACAAGCCAAAATAGTCCTTCAAGTTCCTGCTTTGCAAAAAATATTGCCAGACATTCTTCAAGACACACACACACAAAAAAAAACAACTGATAAACTGTGTCAAATTTCCTACATCACTAAAAGGTTTGCCAGAGACTTTGGGCCTAATGGCTAAAAATAAATGCCCCAACGTTACAAAAAAACTTTAGATAACTGTCCAGACAAATAAATGTCATCTCTGTCATTTTCTAGACTTTAAAAGTTGCTTACACTTCCTGTTTATTTACATAATATTATATCCTTCTGTAGTCTTTGATGTGGTTAAAAGTTTAATAATTATAGATATAGTTCTTTTTAGTTTAAAAGATATATTAGATATAAAACTTTAGACTCACAATGATAAAATAAATAATAAAATATTCTCTTTAATTTTAAAATACAAATAAACTAAATATTGTGACTATAATTCTTGCTTGAGAGCTATTCTGTTGTGTATAATTTTACTATATAAAAATTAAAACCTTCCTTTTTAATTAGACAGAAAAGAGGAAATGTAGTGGAATGTTCTCTGTATGATATAAATAAATAACTGTTTAGACCCATGCAGGGCACCGTAGAAGTGGGTGGAGAATCAGAGGCAGCCAAGTAAAAAGAAGGGGTGGAGTTTACTAGTCGCCATCTGTCCCCCGAAGAAGAAGCATGTAGGAATTCAGGTGAGCCACAGGCTGCAAGCCACGTGGTGGGTAGATACATAAAAATGGGTTAATTTAAAAAAAAAGAGCTAGCTAGAAATGGGCCAAGTAAGATATGGGCCAAGCTGTGTAAAGTATATAAGCGTGTGATTCATTTTTTTGGGGAGACAAAAGCCGCGGGCGCGCAAACCAAGTTCCAAACCGCCGGCGCCACACGTGCGCCAAGTCATAAATCTCCAGACCCAAACAGGCCAAAAAAACATACTACAACAGTGACTGGCCAAGCATCAATCCTGGGGGATTGTAGCGTTCTTGCTCATAGGCTGCAGTCGTCTCCTCTAGATCTTCCTCCTCCTCAGGGTCTAGCTCATCTTGAGATATATATAAATCTTTAATTTCATCTAGGACTGGGTACAGCCCTGGCGCTGGTTCTGAAATTTTCTTTTCCTTAGGCCTGTCTTTTCTAGTCCCTCTGCCTCCATTTTCTGATGCGCTATCCTGGCATATACTGAGAGCCTTACGTCCTTGCTGAATAATGTCCTCATATTTTCCATGCTTTAGGCAATAATAGATCATACGCCATAGTGGAAGAGTGCCTTGGGAAAGTGTTCCCTCAGTGTTGCATTTCTCTAGATCCCTTCCAAGTTTTTCCCATGATGGAATAATGAAACTGTCTGACACCCCGAAACACGGAGCACTGTTTTCAATATTTTCCAGCAACCAACTTATGGCTCTGCGGGAAAGATTTAGCCCTCAGCTACTCAATATAGCCGGAATAGGCTAATGGAACTCAGTCATGGGGTTGGCAGACAATTTGTTCTCCATCTTGCACTCTGAGCTATGAGCGGCTTATTAGATTGGACACACATGTGATTTATTGCACAGCCAGGGAAGGCACTCCTTGCCAGTTTGATGGCACTGCAGCCACAAGCAGGCAAGAAAAATCAGGACAACTAGGATGAAAAAACTGCAGCGAAGATCTCAGGCTCTAGACCTCCCAGGAGCACCCACATATCTGGATGGACTACTCCCCAACAGTTCACTCTGTGTGTCGAGTTCTGAATCAGTCTTCCTTGCAGGGCATGAAGGTTCCTGGGTTTTGGCACTACTTGTGGTGAGCTGCTTTCTGGCCTGCAGAATGACGAGTCACCACATGCACGATTCTTCTCAGATCACACTTTATTGGAGTACAGCTCAATTGAGGTAGAATGGTGGAAGAAAGACCTCGTGCCTGAAATGCAGCCTGCTTATATAGGGAAGCTGGGAGGCATGTAGCTATATGATTGGTGCCCAACGTAATATCTCATTAGCATATGGTTGGTGATAGGTCCAAACTAATGCCTCAATAGCATATAGCTGGTGATAGGTGGTAAGCAGTATCAAATTAGCATAATTAGGGATCTCATCAGATAGGTCACTTCTCAGTGCCTAATTAGCATCTGGGGAACATGCAATGTTCCAGCAAGTTGTGCAAGGGCTAACCGTGCCCTACAGTTAGGTTTGTGCCAAAAGTTCAGACAGCATATTTAGGGCTTTGGTTCATACCAGAAATTTCAGTCAACAGTTACTAAGCCCTGTATCCCTTTGCTCAATTCTATAATGCCAAGGCTTTTCTTTAGAACTATACCATATATTGCTACATCAGAACAAATGGTATCAACCCACAGGTGTTTGGAGCCTGTTCATAACAATAAAAAGCCTCATGTTTGCGTCAATTTGAGCTCCCTAGTGGCAATTGGAGTACCTTGATATGGGTACAACATCTGTAGTCTTCCTACTGTCAATTTTATACTACATTTAGGATAAAGATGACTGATGAGGAAAAATGAAATGCTTATTTTTATAAAGTTCTTATTAAGTAGAACTTATTGGCTATTTTAGCCTTAAATTTCATCCATTTAGAATATTAAATTGTAATGATAAGCATAATTTAGTAAATTATAATTTATAAATTATAAATTGCTACTATTAAGAATACTAACTAAACACAATAAAGTCCATGCATTTATTAATATAAAATTTGGGAACAAAAAATTTGCCAACTCCAATTTGACAAAGAGGTGAGTGAGCCTTTTTCCAGCCAAAGGTCTAGTCTCCAGAATCTAGGCTTTCAGGCACAATCTGTGTAACTCTCTTGTAACCCCATCCCTGTCCCTGTTTCCACTCATTGCTGTCACATTTGCAAGTTTGCAGGGAGGATTCTAGTGAGCAGTCCTCCCCACCAAGAACATCCCTTCAAGTCCCACCCTCTCCTCCAAAATCAACCCATCACTCTGCAGTCTCATAAGCTTCCTGAGACATACAATCTGAGAGATTCATCTGCACTAAGAACTCAAATTGGACCAAGTGAGGTTCCCTGAGACATAGATACAGCCAGAGCAGATTAGCTTCTTGAGACACAGATGTTACTTGCACCTATTGGAGAAAGAGATGGGTAGACTTCAGTGAAAGAATGTATACAGCAACACAAGAACAATATAACACTACCAGAATCTAGCATTTCTTGAACAGCAAGATTTGACCACCTCAGTGTAGAAGAAGCAAAGAAAATCAACCTAAAAATAACATTATAAAGATAATACAGGTCTTTAAAGAAGAAACAAAATAAATCCCTTTAAAAAACGAAGAAAAACAAAAAGAAATGGAAGAAATTAATAAATACTGTAAAGAAAGGCAAGCCAAACAAGAACAAGCATACAGGTGAAGAAAACTGTTCAACACCTGAAAATTGATATAGAAGCAATAAAGAAGAGACACACTGAGGGAATGCTGCAAAGAGAAAACCTGAGTAAACAAACAGAAACTACTGATGCAAGCATAATCAACAGAATGGAAGAGATAGAAGAGAGAATCTATGGCATGGAAGGTACAATGAAAGAAATAATTTCATCAAGCAAAGACAACACTAAAGCCAAAAGTGTTATAACAAAAAACATGTAGGAAATCTGGGACACCATGAAAAGACCAAATCTAAGAACAATGAGTCCAGAAAAAGAAGAAGAAGAAGAAGAAGAAGAAGAAGAAGAAGAAGAAGAAGAAGAAGAAGAAGAAGACCAACCTGCATAAAGTCACAAAAATAGATCCACAAAATTATAGCAGAAAACTTTTCCAATCTAAAAAAGGCAATGCCTATGAAGATACAAGAAGCTTGTAAAGTACAAAATGGACTAGACAACTCCCCTATTCCCCTTGCCACATAATAATCAAACAAGTGAATATACAGAATAAAGAAAAATAATAAGAGCTAAAAAATAAATATGTAAAGTAACTTATAAAGACAGATCCATCAAAATAACAATATTCAAATATTCAATGAAGACACTGAAAGGCAAACGCCCTGGACAGACTTTATGCAGATAATAAGAGACCAGGGATGCCAGCACAGACTACTCTGCCAAGCAAAACTATCACCATAGACAAAGTAAAGAAGATATTCCATGACAAATACAGATTTAAAAAAATACCTATCCACAAATCTAGCCCTGCAGAAAGCACTAAAAGGAAAACTCTAACCTAAGGAAATTAGAAACACTATGAAAGCATAGATAATAAATAATCCCATACCAGGAGATCTCAAAAAAGAAACATACACACACACTACCACCAAACACAACAGGAATTAACAATCATTGGTCATTAACATCTCTTAATGTTAATGGGCTCAATTCTCATATAAACAGACACAGGCTAATGGAAAACATAATCCATTCTTCTGCTGCATACAAGAAATACACCTTAACTTCAAAACAGACATTCTCTCAGAGTAAAGGGCTGAGAAATGACTTTACAACCAAATAGACTTAAGAAACAAGCTGGTGTAGCTATCCTAATCTCTAAGAAAATATACTTCAAAGTAAAATTAATCAAAAAAATTCAGCAAGAATATTACATATTTATTACAGAAAATTTCAATAAAGATGAATTCTCAATTTTGACCATTACATCCCAAATACAAGGATACTCACATATGTTAAGGAAACATAACCAAGGCTTAAATCACACCTCAAAAAGCACACATAAATAGTGGGAGATTTCAACACTCTGTTCTCACTGAAGGTCAGGTCTACCAAATAGAAACTCATCAGAGAAATAGGGGATTTAACTGATGTTATTGAAGAAGCAGAACCTGTGCCATCTTGGGAAACAGACCTGAGACAACTTATATCCTTGGGCTGAACTTAAGCCCCAAGAAAACAGTGAAACAATAGGAATAAAGGACATATATCCTGAAATTGGCAGAAAACAGGATTCAAGCATAGTAATTTATTTTACAAAGACCAGAAATCCCAATAACATACCTCATATCCTGACAAAAGCTTAGAGTTTATCTACAGACATCCTGACAAGCTCTTAACAGTCATGTACACTGAATTCTTCAATGACTACCTCAGCTTTAGTTTTCTGTCTCATCACACAAACCAGGACACATATTCTACTGCTTTAAACTCTATTGTATATAAACCTCTTCCTTGTAAAATGAACTTGGGACCTTCCTGTCTCATTCCAGTACAGAGTGTTGAGGAAGATCCCTGGCTTGGTTTGCCTAAAGAAACCATTGCTCTTACATCAGAAAATAGGCTCCATGGTGGTCTGGTTGGGGGTTCTGAAACACTAGTAGAACATTTGGGAGCTCATTCTGTAATCCTTCATGACTCTCTGATCCCAACCCAAAGTTTTCCAACTAATCAGTGAGTTCCAATTTCTATTTTGACCTCCTCTCCTCCCTGTTGTTTTTAGTTTTGTAAGATAGTATAGCACAAATTCTAGTTGTTATTAAAAGAAAACTCAAAGCCAGACATTATGAAAAAAACTTGACTATCAGAAAGAGGAAACAGACCACATTCAAATCTCACCCAGCAAACTTATCAAGGTAAAAGATATCTTCCAGTTTCCTCAACTTTGTTCATCACTTCTTCACAATAATTCTCTCTCTTCCTATGCCTGTCTTAAATACCTTTTTTGCCTAGCTATTTCACTTTTGGGTTCAACTCTGCATAATATTCTAGAGTTAAGAACTAAGATATGTGCTACTACTATTTGGTAGTTAGGCCTTGAATTTACAGAAACACTGAAGGATCTATGTCCCTGGAGTTATGGGATTAAAGGGGTAGGTCACTACTCCCAGTCTTTCCTCTGTTGGGATTAAAGTCATGAGTTACCACTCTCTGACACTCCTGGCTTGACTGTGGCTAAACCTGTTCTCTGATATTCCAGACTGGTTTTATTAAATATATAATATATCACTATAAGACAGAGCATAAGCAGATGCACTGGAGGGCATAGATTACAGGGGTCTGGATGATGTTCCATATCCCATTGATAGGGATTCTGAATCCCTTTTGGAGGATGGAGAACATCCAACATTTATAGTTTTCAGAGTTGTAAATCCTCTAGATTCTGGTTGCAGGCAAAGGTGAGATTCCAGCCCTTGGGAGTTATACTCAGGACTCTGTTTGTTCTGTGGAGTCTTTATTGTTGTCTTGATCTTTGTGTTTCTGTGAGTGGCACTGACAATTGACTGGAAACTGACTCATAACATGAAATAAATTTCTTCATCAGCCCTGGACTTATGTTTGGTGCATTGAAGTAATGAAGGAAGCTTTACTCATAACAGTAACTCTAAGACACTCCAGAAGGGTAAGTTTAACACTTTTTGCAGATCAGAATGGCCAGCATTTACCATTGGGGAGCATCTAGAAAAAACTTATGATGCCAGACTCATTAGCATGGTGGAGAAGATTGTTTTCTACCCATGCAATGGTTATCCTGACCAGATACCATATGTAGTTACCTGGGTTAGACTAATTGAAACTCTCTCCCTTGTGTTAAGCTGTAGCAGGAAATCAGGAACTGTACATGTGAACAATCACATCAGAGGACTGGAGATGAGTGGGGCATGCTTAACTGAAAAGGATTCCAGAAGTAGACCTCCGAGGGAGAGGACCATGACAGGAAGCCGGCATTCTCTCCGGAGAGTTCCCGACCGGGTGTGCAGTTCAGGCCAGTGGCACGAGAATTCAGATGTAAGGCATGGGGATGAGGTAAGGCATGGGGATAAGGAGTTTTCCTTAGAAATGCTCCAGCACGCTGAAACCTTATCCCTCCATTTTCTCTTAAAACCTTCTCTGTTTTATAAGTGATTTTCACAAAATAAACCCCATTTAAAACATATCTCATGGCGGGTTTTTACCATGATAATTGGCACCCAATGTGGGGCTAATTCCACAAACCCGCCGGGTTCCTCACCCACCTACAGAGCCGGCCTGAATGGCTTTGTTTATCAGCTGTACACAAGCCTCCTGTACGCAACCAGGAATGAATCTGCATGCAGCAGACCTCCTGAGAGACAGATTGACCCATTCTAGTGGTGCACGCCTGGTAGGATTTGTTGAAAGATCTAACAAAGACCCTCCCAGCCAAATCACCACCTCATTTCACGCATCAATGCTGCTGATCACTACTGTGACATCTGCTGGCCGTAAGTTCTCATTACATCTGAGTATATTTTTTTCTTCCTTTTCTTTTCTACATATTTTTTTCCTTTCTACAATGTCTTACCAGATAAATGTTCAGAATTTTACTCACTTTTTCACAATGGTGATAGAGGATTATTTCCAGGATTACGCATTTGGAGGTTATCTCCACTCAGGAGTCCTCTTGCTTTTTTGTGTGATAATATACTTCATACCTATCTATTTTCAGGGATCTCAACATAGAGAGTATGAGGCTAAGATGTCTGGCATGGATGAACATATTAAGACACTCCAGAAACTCATTATTTCCATAGAAGAGAGGTCTACTTTGATCACAGAGGAATTTAGAGCTCATATTGATGAAAATTTTAGAAAATTGGATGAAAAATTAAAAAAAAAAATGAATGAAAGTTTTAGGATAATGGATGGAAACTCTAGGAAATTTGAACAGCAGATAGTAGAATGGATAGATGTGGAGACTGGGAGGATTTTCCACTCTATGAAATTGTTGGAGAGATCACTTATAGAAGACTTTAAAACATTGGACAAGACCATTACCACTAGGTTGCAAGATCATGAGGCTCGCTTGGATATTTTAGAAAAGGATCTTGAGGCAACACCTACTCAATATAACCCAGAGCCCCCTTTTAAACAGTGCTACTGCAGGGAAGGTTCTTTACCTAGAGTGGTTACCATGAGGGGACCACCCCCATCCTTCCAACTCTATTCCCAGTTGTGGCAGAGGCCAAAAAACCACAACCACATGGAAGGGCTTCTGACAATGTGGGATACAATTATGAACCTATACCCATGAAGGATTTAAAATCAATAAAGGAAGCCATAGTGAACTATGGTGTACTATCATCTTTTGTGAGGCAATCCTTGAACTCATGGTTAGCACAGAATTGAGTAATTGCTGATGACTGGAAGAATTTGGTGAACACAGTGTTGAACGATGGCCAAAACTTCCAGTGGAGGAATTGGTTTAGAGAAGAGGCTAAAGCCTTGGAATCTCGAGATCAAACTGGGAATGTTACCGTCTCAAAGGACCAAATCCTTGGGGAAAGCCAGTTTGCTGATTTACCAGTTCAGGCTACTGATGATGACCATGCTCTGTTGCTGTATCATACTGCTGCCTTAAATGCTTGGAAAAAGGTTTTGGACCCAGGACAGAGAATTGAGTCATATACCCAGATTAAACAAGGTCCAATGGAGCCTTATACAGAATTTTTACAGAGGTTGACTCAGGCTGTAAATAGAGTAGTGTCAGATTCAGAAGTTAGGAAACAATTGATACTCTCTTTGGCCTTCGATAATGCTAATATGACATGTAAAAAATTGATCATGCTGTTAAAGATCAGGGGAGCACCCTTAGACAAATGGATTCAATTTGCACTTAATGCTGAATATCTATACCATAATGAAGAGAATTGGGTAGGTCAAGCCATTGATAATGCTAAGATGAGAAATCAAGGCATTATTTGCTTCAATTGTGGTAAGCCAGGCCATATAAAGAGAAACTGTAGACAAAGCATACATGGAAACTTTTCCAATCACAGGAGTGACTTGAACAGAAAGCCACTAGCTCCTGGACTATGTAGGAGATATAACAAAGGCAGTCATTGGAGGAATGAATGTAGATCTATAAGAGACAAAGATGGCAAGCTTTTACCATTGGGAAACGTAACTTGGGGCTTCCCCCGGGAAGCCCCCAAGAATCAGACCTCCAAGCCAAAAAGGGTTCAGTCATATCCAGTCACAGTGGAAGAGCAGTGTCCTCAGGACGAGTAACAAATCCCAAGCCTGAAACAGTAGATCATGTAACCATAGACAATAGATTGCCCTTACAAGAGAAGTTGATGGTATCCAGCAAATCAATAAAATGTGTATTTTGGCAGACCTCCATAAATGAACAGATACCATAGTTGACAATAAGAATAGACAATATTTTTATTCAGGGCTTAGTCGACATGGGGGCTCATGTTTCGATCATAACTCAGCAGGCCTGGCACCCCAGGTGGCCTCTGAAGGAGGTGGATGTTCAATTTTTATGTATTGGGACATTGTCTCAGGTAAAACAGAGTGTGAGATGGCTAGAATGCATAGGACCAGAAGGACAGAGAGGGAGGTTGAAGCCATATATTGCCAACATAGCAGTGAACTTATGGGGTCGTGATCTCCTATGACAATGGAACACTCAAATTAAGATTCCTCTAGGCCTAAATACTAGCCAAAGAACTAATAGTGGCCTTGAAAGTACTACCTCAAGTGGCTACGTAAAGCAGCCGTCGGTCGTTCAGGTTGCACAAAGATGCAGTCTAAAAGCTGCAAGCACCCCTAAGACACTAACTGCCCTTCCTTTGAAATGGTTGACGGATAAACCTATTTGGGTCCAAAAATGGCCTTTGACAGAGGAGAAATTGCTAGCCCTAGAACAATTGGTGCAGGAACAGTTACAAGCTCAACATATTGAAGAATCGACCAGCCCATGGAATTCCCCTGTATTTGTGGTCAAGAAGAAGTCTGGGAAATGGAGAATGGTAACACATTAAAGAGCAATTAATAAGGTGATTCAGCCCATGGGCACCCTACTATCTGGTATACCTTTACCTTCTTTGCTACCTAAAGGATGGCCTATAATAGTTATTGATCTGAAGGACTTTTTTTTTTTTTTTACAATACCTCTACAGGAACAAGACAGGGAGAAGTTTGCTTTCACTATACCTAATTTTAATAATTCATACCCGGTAAAAAGGTACCAATGGAGGGTCCTTCCACAAGGAATGTTGAATAGCCCCACCCTATGCCAATATTTTGACCGACAGCCACTGGAAGTGATACGCAAACAATTCCCACAGTCTATCATTTACCATTATATGGATGATATATTGTTATCGGACCCAGACATTAAACACTTTAGAAAGACTGTTTGAGGAATTGAAGAAGGTGTTGCCTGATTGGGGACTTCACTTTGCCCCTGAAAAGATACAAAGAGGGGATTCTATCAATTATTTGGGATATAAAATAGGCTTGCAAACAATTAGACCTCAGAAGGTACAACTTAAGAGGGACAGGTTAAAGACATTTAATGATTTCCAGAAGCTATTGGGGGATATAGCCCACATATGTCTCGTTATTGGTATTAAAAACTATGAACTGGTTCATTTGTTCAAAACTTTAGATGGAAATAAGGATCTGAATAGTCCCAGGGAATTCTCTGCTGAAGCCGAGAAAGAATTAGCATTGGTGGAAAAGAGATTACAAGAAGCACATGTTAATCGTATAGACCCACACCTCGACTGCATCCTGGTTATTTTGCATTCTGAATATTCCCCTACAGGAGTCATAATGCAAAGGAAAAATATTATATTAGAATGGACATTTCTGCCACATAGATCAAGTAAAAAACTAAAAACATACATTGAAAAGACTTCAGATTTGATTTTCAAAGCAAAATTCAGGCTTTGACAATTGACTGGATAGGATCTGGCAGAAATTGTTGTACCTTTGACTAATGAAGAAATTAATCGATTATGGGCAGACAATGAACCTTGGCAAAAGGCCTGTAGTGGGTTTCTGGGGGAGATTAATAATAAACATCCCCGAAGCAAAAGGATTCACTTTATAAAGAAGACTAATTGGATTTTGCCCCATGTGGTACAGGATAAAACTTTTTCTGGAGCCCCTACATTTTTTAGTGATTCAAATAAAACAGGAAAGGCTGGTTATAAATCAGAAAACTTCAGGAAGTTGACACAGAGTCCTTATGATTCTGTTCAGAAGGCAGAACTGTATGCCATTATTATGGTGTTATTGGATTTTCCTGGACCCCTTAACCTGATAACTGAATCTCATTATACAGAAAGGGTTGTATTTCATATTGAAACTGCTGACTTCATACCTGATGATACAGAATTAACCTTCTTGTTTGTACAGCTACAGGATATCATCAGAAATGGAACACATCCTATGTATATAACACATATCAGGGCTCATTTGGGCCTTCCTGGCCCTTTAGCATGGGGTAATGAGGAGATTGATCGGTTATTGATAGGGAATGTGGAAGAAGCCTCAGAATTTCACAAGAAGCATCATGTCAATAGCAAGAGATTAAGGACGAGTTTTCCCATCACTTGGCATCAAGCCAAGGAAATTCTGTGAAAGTGTGATAAGTGTTCCCTTTACAATCAACCATCTTTGCCAGCTGGGAGTAATCCTAAGGGTACTAGGATCAATGAGATATGGCATATGGATGTGTTTCACTTCCCGGAATTTGGTAAGATGAAATATGTTCATCACACCATTGACACCAACTGAGGAATGCAGTGGGCTACAGCCCTGAGTTCTGAGAATGCTAATGCAGTATTCACTCATCTTCTGGAAGCCATGACCATATTGGGAATTCCTGATCAAATTAAGACTGACAATGCTCCAGCATCTGTTTCCCAGAAAATGAAGCAGGTTTTTGGATATTATGAGATAAAACATGTTACTGGGATACCACACAACACCACTGGACAAGCGGTTGTGGAAAGATCCCATCACACCTTGAAAGAGATGCTTCATAAACAGAAAGGTGGTATGAAAAAACCTAGGGAGAGATTACATAGTGCCTTGTTTAAATTAAACTTTCTTAATGCTGATGAGAAAGGAACTTCAGCTGCAGAGAAACACTGAGTAATAGAAAGAACTTCTGAGTTGAATCAACCTGTTTATTTTAAGGATGTACTAACTTCAGAATGGAAGCCAGGGCATGTGCTTCATTGAGGTAGGGGTTTTGCTTTTGTTTCCACAGGAAAAGAGAAAATATGGGTACCAAAGAGTTTGATAAAGAACCGGATTGAAAAGGAGAACACTCCTGAGGAGGAGTAATGGCTCGTGTGCTGATAAGACAATTGGATATGTGGTAAGGAACATTCACTTAATTAAGGTGGGACAGGGTCTTAATTTTGTTTTTACAGAAGAATGGATACAACCCTATTCACAAAGCTAAAAGGATGCTGAATGCTCAGACTTTTGAAACGTTAAAAGGACTACAGGGGATTACAAGGACACCTGACACTGACAGGCACTAAGGGTAATTTCTCTATTCTCACAACTGTACTTCTATATCTAATGATTATGTATTTATATATATAAAGGAGGTCCTGGTTTGGTATCAAAACAGCCTGGCTTTGGAGGTGGAGCAAGTGGCTTTCTCCCTCTCTAAACCCAAGCGTATTGGTAAATAAAACTTTAAAAACTCTGTGTCAAGTCAGAAAAGCCACCTGAAGTGGGACAGAAAATAGATGAAATATATAGGGACCAATCTTATCTCACTTTTATTTTAAATTTTGAATCTTATTCCTTTCTGCATTTTTTACTCTCTTACTTTAGAAATCTTTTCTGCACACAATACTTTCTGGTGGTTCAATATCTTCAGTTGATAATATCCATTGGATCCTTCACTATTAAAAACAATTTCTCCTACCAGCACTCTACAAGGCATCCAGAAGGAAGATGGGGCCCCCACTGGAAAAAAAAAACACATTGAGATAGAGTAAGAAGGAACCTGCTGTGTGTCACTCAGTGATCACTTTTGAGGTATAGACCAATCAGGACAGTCGTAAGATAGTTTCTTATCATATCTTTAGCAAATATTTCAGATGGACTCACTCAGTACGATGAGAATGGTTATAGACATTTGTGGAGTGGTTTTATATATATATATATATATATATATATATATATATATATATATATATGTGTGTGTGTGTGTGTGTGTGTGTGTGTGTTTACAGTTACTTCATTGCGACTTAACCATTGTTTAGTTTACAGGTCCCCACAGAGATATCGTCGCCCACAGGCCAGCATGAAACAACTCAATGAAAGAACTACGTCCCTTTCCCGATAAGTTGGTCATCCAAGGGAGGGTTATGGTCAATTGTTATTTTGGTACAATGGTTATAAGTTAATCTTGTGTAGAGGAGAGAATGATATTATAGATGAAAAACAAAAAAGAGAGAGAGAGAGAAAGAAAAGGGAATAGACAGGAAATCATTATACTTGCAAATAACTATTAACCAAAGGATGAATGAAAAATGAATTGACATGGTACAAATGTTTGTATATTGTTACAAATGGGAAATCAATCTATATGTTTGATTTAGATAATATGTATATTGATACAAAGTTGAACATGGTACAAATGTTTGTATATTGACACAAATGGAAAATTAATCTATATGTCTGATTGGGATAATATATATTGATGCAAAGTTGAATGTATAATTGCCTTATTTTGCACGTGTCTACCTCTGTCTAAAATATTTTGCACATTGATGTGTATTAAGTGCATTGTCATTTCCATAATGCAATTTCTACCTCTAATTATTTATGATAGTCATAACATTTGTTGTACTATACACATGAGTTGTTTTATATGAATCTGTTTAGATATATTTTTATATATAATGATATATAGTTAGGATATTGTTGTCACTTGATAAAAAATGAGTATTTTGGTCAATTTTTCTAAGATTGTTATACTTGAAATTATTTGGAGGAGCTGTACACTCATTTTGGAATGCCTATTTTTACTATGTTAGCATCACTTTCTTGATTGATTGGGACTGCAGATTATGGTTACTCAGATTTATCACCTAACAGTCAGGATACTCAGGCTTTTCAGAAACATGTCAGAATACACCCAATAGATAGGTGTCTTCAACCACTTCATAGACTGAGAGAATATGGCATTCAAGATTTTGTTATCTCAAATTTGGCCTTGAGAGACATGACAACTCCTGGCATCACCATTCCTTTCTCAAGGTGGTGTTGAGCATCACAGACACCTTACAAAGAGTTTGTCTTGTTTGGCAAATAATGGCCTGAGGGGCAAAAGGACTGCACTTGCCCCTACTGCTGTCAGCTTGCTCACTATCTGAAATGGACCTGCAGGATGAGGGATAGAGACTGCCGAAGCCTGCCTAACCAGGATAAGATTGTCCTACCAAAAAATACCCTTCTTCTATGGAAACTTGTCAGATATCCTAGGCCAGTAGCCACAAGGATGGATGCTTCCATTATACAGAGAAGTGGTGGATGACTGTCCAGGTAGTTAACGGTCGTTGTCTTCTCCTAAATTCCGGAAGTTACTTCACGCTTCCAACTTTAGGTATATATTTTCCTTCTCAGATCTTGACGGTGTTGAAGATTAAATAGTTGATGTTGTTATTACTTCACATTTCAGCAAAGACACTCAAGTGTTAGAACTCTATTGTTTAGGATAAGCATCCTTAAAGCAATCCCTGTGCATTTTCTCATATCAACATTTTAGATATTAAATTGTACTTTGTAGTTGTTGTTTGTTAGCAGTAGTTTGACCTCACTTGTGTTAATACCTTTCTCTTTCCCAGGTACTGTCTTATGATGATCCCTATAGTATGTAGCTTTATATCTAGTTTAGAACCTTCCTATTTAGACAAAACGGGGGGATGTAGCGGGAAATCAGGAACTATACGTGTGAACGATCGCATCAGAGGACTGGAGATGAGCAGGGCATGGTTAACTGGAAAGGATTCCAGAAGTAGACCACCGAGGGAGAGGACCATGACAGAAAGCCAGCATTCTCGAGAAAGAGTTCCTCTCTCTCGAGAGGCACAGTTCGGGCCAGCGGCTCAGGAGTTCGGATGTACGGCATGGGGATGAGGAGTTTTCCTTAGAAATGCTCCGTCACGCTGCAACCTTATCCCTTCATTTTCTCTTAAAACCTTCTCTGTTTTGTAAGTGATTTTCACAAAATAAACCCCATTTAAAACATATCTCACGGCAGGTTTTTACTGCGATATTAAGCCATTTTACTGCAACAGGTAAAAGTGCTGGTAGTTGATAAAAGGCAAGGTCCAGGTCCCACTTTAATCCTGTAGGATGTAATGTCTAAAAAAGATATGTCCCCTCTTCTCCATGCACTTCTAAGAGCATAGGTAGGCCCTATGCTATGGATGTAGAATAAACATGCCTCAGCCCTGGTTCCAGCTGAGGAGGTAGCCCTGGAAGAGCTACTCAGATCTGAGGAGCACATCTCAACCCTAGGACCCTGTAATTCTGCTTCTAATGCCCTCTGGGCCCCCAGATGAGGATGGGAATTAACTTTTTCATTATGTGCTATTTGTCACTAGCAATTTATACAATTAGCATTTGCAGAATGCCCACTTCTCTGAGAATTTCCATAATCTTATTAATCTCCTGAAAACAGTTCTGTTTATTAACTAACCCATCTGGGACAACTGTAAACAATTATTGCAGGTGCTCTTTACTGCAGAACAGGATAGAATAGCTCTGTAATCCTGTAAGCTGACTCCTGGGCCTAATAGCCAACCTTGACTCTGCACTCATTGATGCAATGTTACCCACCATAATGCCCAATTGATACCATAAGACCACAGAAGATAAGAAGAGGCTCAAAGTCTATCACCAGACTCTGTTGACATGTTTTAAGGCAGCAGTCAGAAAGCTTGCAAATGAATAAGGCACATGATGTGAAACAGGGAGATGAAGAATGTCTGACAGCATTTTTGGAATGTCTAAAGGGGTTCTTTAGACAATATACTCCAAACAACCCAGAAGTAGCAGGTATAGAACTGACTCTGATTTTTGCCTTTGTAAACCAGTGCCAGACATCAAATAGAAACATCAGAAATTAGATAGGCTAGGAGAAAAAGAAATAGAGTGTTAATGATGGTAGCTGAGAAAGTTTACAAAACCAGAGAGACTATTAAAAAAAATTAAATGGAAAAAGAGATAGAAAAAAAAGATTTGCTAGAATTGTAGGAGCCCAACAAGAGAGACACCACTGGCAGCTTGTAGAGAATCTCACCTGTAGTGTCAGGACCCTAATGCGTATATGTAGAACTGGCTCTGGAAATTTCCCCTGAAAGCGACAGAAACTGGGGGCATGGTATTAATGGCCCACAACACTCCAGTATATGTGGAGATCAAAGCAGGCGCACATCCTGTGAGTGTTTTGCAGTACCCAATCACTTTGGAGGCTAAAAATGAGCTAACCCCCCACATCAGAAGGCTACTGGAACTGGTTGTTTTAAGGCCTATTCAATCAGCCTGATATACATCACTCCTGCTGGTCAAAAACTTCACACCCTCAGGACTTAGTGGAAGTGAACAAAAGAGTCATGGACATCTACTCAATTTTGGCAAATCCGTACACCCTACTCAGCACCCTGCCTCCAGAAGGACAATGGTATATTGTCCTGGATCTCAAAAGTTCATTCTTCAGCCTGTCCCTGGCACTCAAAAGTCAATACTACTTTGTGTTCAAATGGTAAGACCCAGAGACTAGATAGAGTCAGTAGATAGTTAACTTGGACTAGGATGCCACAAGGGTTTAAGAACTTGCCCACTATCTTTGATGAGGCCGTCCATGAAGTCTTGGGTGAGTACTGCACGTAAAACCTAGATGTTAACCTGTTACAATATATAAAGGACTTGCTGATTGCAACTGTAGTCCAAGATACTTGCATGACCAGCACAGAAAAACTATTGTGGACCCTTGGAAATCTGAGGTACCAAGCATCAGCCAAGAAAACTCAGATCTGCAAACAACAGGTGATATATCTAGGTTACTTACTGAGAAAAGGCCAGAGATGGCTCTCTGAGACATGAAAGGAGACTGTGTTAAAAATCCCCACCCCTACTACAATTAAAATATTGAGGGAATTCTTGGGACTTCCCAGCTCTGCTGTTTGTGGATCCTGGGCTTTGCAGAATTTGCAAGGCCCCTGTATGAAGCCATCAAAGAAGGACAGGCCTTTACTTGGAAAAAAAAGTCATCAGGCATTTGAGATCTTAAAGAAAAAACTCTAAGAAGCCCTAGACCTTGGTCTACTGGACGATACTAAACCATTTAATCTGTATGTGGATGAGCATAAAAAAATAGCTAAGGGGGTTGTTCTTAGTTAAGTTTTGGGATCCTTTAAGTGACCAGTAGCTTACCTACCCAGAAAACTAGATCCTGTGGCAGCAGGATAGCTCCCAAGAGTAGGCATTATAGCAGCAGTGGCCCTCCTGGTCAAAGATGCTGATAAGCTAACACTGGGGAAGAATTACACTATAGTCATCCCTCATGCCCTGGAAGGGATACTCAAGCAGCTGCCCAATCGCTGGCAGAGTAATGGTCAGAGAGCTCATTATCAGACTCTGTTGCTTAACCCTTCCAGAATAAACTTTCAGGTTCCACAGCATTGAAACTAACTACCTTGCTGAATGACCAAGACCTGAAAGCCCCACTACTTAAGTGCTCAGGAATTCTGGCCCAGGCCCACTGCATCAGATCAGACCTCAGAGACACTCCACTTTCAGATGGAAGTAACAGAAGCAGCTATGTAAGGAATAGAACCAGGTAAGCTGGGGCTGTCACTACATCAGATAAAATAATCTGGGTGGAACCAGTGCCAGCAGGCATGTCCGCCTAGAAAGCAGAACTGATAGCCCTGACCAAAGCCATAGAACTGGGACATCAAATAAAAGGTAAACATTTATACTAACAGCCATTATGTCTTTGCCACAGCCCATGTTCATGGGGCCTTTTATAAAGAAGGAGAACTCTTAACTGAGGGGAAGACTATAAAAAACAAATAGGAGATTCATAATCTCCTTAAAGTCTATAAAGACCCCAAAACTGGCCATAATCTACTGCCCAGGCCATCAGAAAGGTAGCAATTTAATACCAAGAAAAAAACAATTTAGTTTATCTGACTGCTCAGAACAGTAATGACAGCCATTCTAGCACAAGCTTTATTAGACCCAGGCCACTACCCTGGAATGTGAGGTAGGAAGCCAGGCTGGGAGATTGATTTCACCAAAATCAAACCTGGTAGTGTCAGATAACATCCCAGGTAAGTCAGAGCTTAGCCATCATTCTGGGATTTATTCAAAACTGTATTGTGCACACAGACTCCAAAGTTCAGGTTAAGTAGAAAGAACTAAGAGAACCCAAAAGAAACCCTCAACAAATTATCCTTAGAGACTATCACAGACTGGTTAACACTCCTCTCCTTTGTCTTCTACCACATAAGAAACTCTTCCTACCAGATGGGACTGATCTCATTTGAGATCATGCTCAGTATTACCCCCACCTCTGTAATCCCTAACTTTGAATCCAATTTCATAGCTAAGATTAATAATTGAGACACGTTAAATTCTCTGAGCTGCCTCCAGAGGATACACAGAGATGTTTGGCCCAAACTCAGAGGTCTTTATAAATCTGGTAACACCCCTGAGCGCAATGGGTTTCACCCCAGTGGTTGGGTTTTATTCTCTGCCACCTGCAAAGAACCCTGGAACCATGATGAAGGGGTCCTTTGTTGTCCTAAAGGTGGGTGGAATTACCACCTGGGTGCACCAGTCATGCAAGCCTGCCAACCTGTTCTCTGGAACAAAAGACCATCACAGGAAAGATGGGAGGCAACTCAGCACTCAACCAATCCACTCAAGGTCAGAATCCAATGGCAGGACCCATGGTAACCTCATATTAACCCTGATGATCTCTCTCATGCTCACAGCATCAGCAAATTCCCATACTCTCTGGAGAAAAGCTTAAGTGGTCATTTTTAAGAATGGAGACACTCCTCCACTGTTGGTGGGTCTACAAACTAGCACAACCACTTTGAAAATCAGTGCATTGACTTCTTAGAAAAATAGAAATCAATTTACCTCAATACCCAATTGTAGATGTACAATTTTAACTTGTATAAAATGAGACTCTAAGCCAAATATTGAGGGAAGGCTGAATTATCAGAGAGAGGAAGCAACATAGTCAGTTCTCAGAAAACTATCTTGCAACTTCTTCAGCCCCACTCCTGGTCTCTTTTGCCTATCTCTCCTTGGCAGGCACTTCTGTTTCAGCCTGGTTTCTAGAGCAGCCATATACCCTATTCCATTCAGGTTAGGATTAAAGGCATGTAGCCTTAAACTCACAGAAACAGAAAAAGTTCTGTCTCTAGAGTTATGGAATTAAGGGTGTAGGTCACTACTCCTTCTTTCCCTATGCTGGGATTAAAGGTGTGTGTGTGTGTGTGTGTGTGTGTGTGTGTGTGTGTGTGTGTGTTGATTCTCAGCTATTTGTCCTTGTAATCAAAAATCAGGAATTTTCTGAACTGTCTGGCTAGTAGTTGACTGTGTGCTGCCTCAGATATTTCAGGATTTATTAAATAGCTAAAAAATATCCACACTCAATGATTTCACTCTTGGGCATATACCTAAGGGATGCTCAATCTTACCACAAGGACACTTGCTCAGCTATGTTCACAGCAGCATTATTCAAAATATTCAGAACCTGGAAACAACCCAGATGCCCTTAAAGAATGGATGAAGAAAATGTGATATGTATATATATATATATACATATATATATGAATATATATATGCATACATTGTAGTATTTTTTACACAGCAGGAAAATACAATGACATCATGAAATTGTCAGGCAAATAAAAGTAACTAGAAAATATCCTGAGTGAAGTAACTCAGATGACTAAGAAAGACAAATATAGTCCGTACTCACTCAGACATAAATACTATTTGTAAAGCAAAGTTTAAGAACATTACAAACCGCAGAAGCTAGCTAACAAGGGGGATTCTAAGAGAGATGTGTGGATTGCCCTGGAAGAAAAAATAGATAAGATTTTCTAGGTGAATGGTGACCAAAGGGAACAATATTGAAAGGGGTTTAAAATTGATAACATATGGGAACATATGTTTGAGCTGGAACAGAAATGGAGTAAGAGGGCAATGAGAGAAATATCTTGATAGAGGGAGGCATCATAAAATTAGAGACAAACATAGTGCTAGAAAAGTTCCCAGGAACACTCAGGGATTATTTCAGCTGAGACTAATACCAATAATAGAGAAGGTGCCTGAGCTGGCCTCTCCTGGTAATCAGATTGGTGAATACCCTAACTGTCATGTTAGTGCCTTCATCCAGTAACTGATGAAAACAGGTGCAGAGATCCACAGCCAAACATCAGGATACATCCTGGGAGTTGATTCAGGAACTATTTGAGCGAGGTAGTTTAAGATCATGATGGGAAAATCTACAGAGTCAACAGAACCAAACTAGTAGAAAATTGTGAACTTTAGATCAACAGCTGTAGAGCCTGCATGGGACGGGACTAAGCCCTCTCCATATGGAAGACAACTGTGCTGCTTGGTTTGTTTAAGGGTCTTTCGGCAGTGGGATAGGTATGTATTTTTGATGCATGAGCTGGGTTTTTTGAACCCAACTACCTATAGAATGACAACAAGAACAATCTTGATATGGGGGGAGAACTTAGGCCTGACTCAACTGAATGTACTATGCTTTGCTGACTCCTTATAGAGGCTTTATTTTTTTGGAAGAAGAGATGGGAGTGGTGCTGGAGGTGGAGAACAGGAAGAAGGATGAAATGGGGATCTGTGGTAGGTATGTAAAGTGAATAAAAAAATTTGTAAATATAAACAGTAAATAAAATTTGGTATTCTGAAATAGACAGTAAGTTTAAAAACAGTAAAATGACTTCTAGCCTTCTAGGGAAAGACTGTGTTTAGGTTTTAGCTTTAATTGGTTTCCATGTATCTAAGAATTACTTTGGTCAATAATGAAAACATAGATAAATGATACATACAAAGGACAAATATCTTTTAAGTGAGATACAGATGTCAGTGTCTATAACAGAACCTAGAAAATAAATCAGTTAACCAATGAGAAAAGAAGCAGTGAAAACATTAATTCTTTTTTTGTCTTTCTTTTTTTTATTATTATTATGAATAAAGAAGTTACATTTGCTATCCTTGTATAACCTTATTCAAGGTCCCTTCCCCTTCCCACCACATCAAGTCATTCTCTCTTCTCCACATCTCCCTATCCCCCCACCATGGGCAGGTGGTCCAAAAGTCCCACAATCCCAATATTGCTTAGTTCAGCCTCCACTCATGGCAAATCCAGTTTTCTCCCCGCAACATCAAGACTGAGTCAGGTGTTATTCTAGGGGGAGTAGGATCCAAGGAGTCAGTCCAAGGTCTTTCTGATCCCAAGCTGTTCAGTGGTTGAGGTTCTTAAATTGGTTATAAATGGTTGAACTTAGGTCATATGTCCTGCAAATGTGCCTGAAGGTATTGCAGGACATTGTTATAATTCAGGACTTGGATTAACTCTTAATATGTATCCAACATATTTTATCTTTGGGTTAAATAAAAGTTAATATATTGAAAAGGTTATTTTCTACTATCTTATTTGAGTTAAACCTAGAAAAGCTCAAAATTTTGTTAAATACTAGGAAATTTAATTTTCATAAGAATCTGAGTTTATTTTGAGATCATAAATTAATTGCTCTCTTTTAAACTAATAATTTGTTTACATTCATCTTATATATTAATAATGAGATTATTTAAGTGAGCTCAAAATATGAACTTGTCTTTACAAAGGCTCATGCTAGAAAGCCAGTCAGTCTTCATACTAAAAATGTAGTTCAGGTCATATAGATGCAATTCTCTAAATCAAATGCTGTTCACTACTAGATGCAAAGTAAAAATCAACTTCCTTAATAAGAAACTATTGCACAAATTCTATTTTGTATTATTATAAAAACCTAGATCCAGATAGTGTGGAAAAGATGAGAGAGAGAGAGAGAGGGAGAGAGAGAGAGAGAGAGAGAGAGAGAGAGAGAGAGAGAGAGAGAGAGAGAGAAACAGTCACTTTCCACCTAGCCAAAGCCTCAGCCATAGTAGGTGAGATCCTATCTCTATGAATCTTCAGACAGACTGGAGAAGTGTCAGGGAAAGATAAACTTCTCTTTTCTTTCTTTCCACCAGCTATTTTACTACCTGATTTAACATTCCTAAAGCTAGGTTTAAAGGTATGTACCACCACTATTTGAATCTGTCAGATCATGAACTCACAAAGATCCACTTAGATCTTTGCTTCTAGAGGGATGAGATTAAAGGCATGGGTCACCACTGCCTGACCTTCATGGCTTGACACTGTGGATGGCTCTGTCTTCTGATGTTGTAGACTATGTTTACTAAATATACAATATATCACTACAAGGAAACTTTAGATAAACTATAAGTAAACTGTTACCTTCTGTTCTCTGATCTACATACTCACAACTATTGTTATGGCACTCCTCACACATATTGTTATTTAATGATGGAGTTCATTACTTTACTGTCTTCCTAGTCTATTAAAATCCACATGCCAGAGACTTTTGGCTTCTGTTGAGTCCTGAACCCTGGTAGAATATATGACCTATACTAGCTATCAAATAATCAACTGGTGATTTAGAAGATGAGTTAAACACCTAAGAGAAGGAATGAAAACTGGAAAAATTTGATTTTGCTGTTGAAAGAATATATAAAAAAAACAATGGGAGATCTGAGTAACAATGTAGACACAGAGAGTATGTTATGCATGTGTAGAGAAATAGGTTACACAAGAGCAAAGATGCATAAGTATGAAAAGTAATACACAGAGTGCTTCATGTTAGCATATCTTCTAGAATAAATGCCTATACAAATAGAAATGTAAAAGCATTTACTTTGGTATTAGATTTAAATTAAAAATAGAGACATAGCAATATCTATAATCTGGTAAGAAACCACTGTAGCACAAATTCTGATTGTAATGAATGAGGCTCAGAGCCAGGTATCGGGCAAGGGCTGAAATATCAAAGGAAACACCACAGTCAAATCTTACCCAGCTGTTTTCCAATTTTCTCAGCTTCATTCCTGGTCAAATCTTCCTCTGCTCTTTTCCTGTGCCATCTTAAATACCCTTCTTGACAGCTGTATCCCATTCAGGTTAACATTAAAGGCACTATTCTATTTGGTAGTCAGCCTTGAACTCACAGAAACACAAAAAGTTTTGTCTCTGGAGCTATGGGATTAAATGCATAGGCCACCACTCCCAGACTTTTCTTGTGCTGGTATGTAGTAAAAGTGTGTGCCATTGAAGTCCAGCTGTTTGGTCTTGTACTCAAAGATTAAGAAATTCCTGAGCTATGTCTGCCTAGTTTTTGGCTGTGTGTTGATCTCTTAATATTCCAGGTTTTATTAAATATATATCACCACAAACCACTAAATAGCTAAGAAAATTCTATATCACAGAGAAGGGAATTTTTTTAAAAAATTAAAACAAAAATATATATAACAACATGCTGTTAAGATGGAATTAAATGGCATTTTTTACAAATAAAGAAAAAAATAACAACTGTATTTGTGAAGCTATGCACAACATCTCTTTTATATTTTAGCCACCTTATTTACATTGCTGTTATTGATGATAGAAGTACTATATTCTTTATGGTAACTAAAACATTTGCATACATGTCTGATTTTGTCTAATTTTGAGGCCCCCATAGCTTCAGACAGACTAACACCTACTTTTTTTCTTTTAATTATTTGCGAACATGACTGTGCATCTTGTGGGTATATATGAAGCCAGGAACACTTTACCTCTTTCCTCAGCCCCTATCTCTTGTGAACTGAAGAGTCTTAAGGACACAGAAGACCAATGAGTGGCAGAAATTAGACATAAGAACTCAGGGCAGATGTTCAGATAACTCATCATGATATAGAAATATAGTGATATAATGAGTCTTGGTACCCAGTGAGTATTCAGAGCCCAGGAACAGCATATAAGAAGAGAATTCAAAGGGATTTGCTAAAAGTGATGGATCTGGAATTTTGTGGGTTGTATTCAATCCATAAAAGTGTGACTAAAATAGAACAGACCTGACAGTAGCCTAGTATGTGCCAGGCTAGCACATTAGGAGACCTACTTCTCATAGCTGCTTCTCAGTCTACTTACTGAGTTTGAAGAATAGGCAGAGATGGAGTGAGAACACAGTCAGTGCTAGACTCTTATAGAGACAATCATGAAATTTTTAAACAGAAGCTAAATTCCCTTCATCAATAAGGTTAACAGCATATGGAAAATAAAGCTTTTCTTCAATTGAAATGAACTAATCTCATATTTATCCCCTAATCCAAGATTCAGACAACCTCATAGAAAAGAGGCAGAAAGAATGTAAGACTTGGATGAATGGTTGGAGACTCATGAAATGCCTTTTTGGCATATCATGGCTGTTGTACACTTAAACTAATCACAGCTATGTTTATTAGACAGGGCTTACACAAGACTCATTCCATAAATATCCTTTTGTGAAGAGGAAAGAGATGTACTAGTCTTTGCTCTTCAATGAGAATCTATAGGCAGTAGTTGTTAGGAAAGGAAAAGATACATTCTTCATTGTTATAGCACTGGTAAGATAGTCATGCTTCTGCAAATAACCTCTCAGTTATATTCCAGTAAGAAACCCTAACAAAACTCATTTGATCATAATAAAATGTGGAGAAGGAAAAGAAGGAAAAGGAGAAAGTGGTAAAACTATCTGTGAAAGTAGTCTAATTGAGATATGAAAGGTTAAAAGAATTGGGGTAAAATAATATAAAAACAATCATATGCATAAACAAAAATGTTATGACAAACACTACATGTGGTGTGTGTGTGTGTGTGTGTGAGACACCACAGAATTTAAAAGCCCTTCTAGAGGTGAGAAACTAACAATCCTATTTATAAAGACAACACTTCTCTCTCCAGATTATTGCAACCACTCCACTCACTTACCACCAGTGCTTTGCTCAAACATTTATCATATTTCATTGCAATCATATACTTTTACAAATTCAATGAGGTGGCAATGACCTTGACTTATTTTCAAGTCAATTCATAGTAGAAATATAGAAGGCTTCAGTGTGATTTTGCTCTATCTTTAAATTGTGTACTTAACACCTGAAAGATGGTTCTAGATAGCTTCCGGTTCTGCTCCTGGGACCAAGTACTATCTGCAGAGTCCCAGCACACTCTGGAGCAGAGGCGGATAAATTCTGCAGGTCATTATACCCACAGCTCCTGCTGAGGGAACTTGCACAGCTACCCAACGCCACCTCGAACTGAGCAAGCCAACATCTGCAGGGGTCTCTGAAGGACAGACACAGACCCTGCCCAGAGGTGAGGAGGGGTCACCAGGCCCAAGCAAATATATCCCAGCCTGGGAGGGAGAGTTCAGCTCCCATAGCTTCTGGTTCCGCTCCCGGAACCAAGTGCTGTCTGCAGAGTCCCAGCACACTCTGGAACAGGGGCACATAAACTCTGCAGGTCATCATACCCACAGCTCCTGCTGAGGGAAATTGCACGGCTACTCACCGCCACCTTGAACTGAGCGAGCCAACAACTGCAGGGGTCTCTGAAGAACAGACTCAGACTCTGATCAGAGAGGTGACAGGAGGCATACAAACCCGAGTGCCACAAGTGACCAGGAGCCATCTTATCGTGAACCACTGAAGCCATGGACAAACGTCAGTGCAAAAAATTACATAATAATACAGAGGACAACACGGTAACTCCAGAAGAGAGTGGCAATCTTACAAATACAAGACCTGAAATGAGCAATGAAGAGGAAACAGAAGGAAACAACACCAAAACTTCCTTTTTGATGATCATCAAAGCTCTAAAAGAAGATATGAAAAAAAGCCTTAAAGAAATAGAAGAAAATACAAACAAAAAATTGGAAGAGATGAAAAAAATCTATGAAAGAAACATGCCAGGAACTAAAAGCTGAAATAAAAGAAGAAATAAAAGCTGAATTAGAAGCAATAAAAAAGGTGCAAAATGAGGCAAAGATGAAAATAGAAAACCTGAAGAAAAAAGGTGGAACCACAGATACAAGCATAACAAACAGAGTTCAAGAGATGGAAGATAGAATCTCTGAAGTGGAAGACTCAGTAGTTCAAATAGATATATCAGTCAAAGAAAATAGTAAAACTAAAAAAGCCATAACTCAAAATGTTCAGGAAATCTGGGACACCATGAAAAGGCCTAACTTGAGAATAATAGGAATAGAAGAAGGAGAACAATACGAGGTCAAAAGTACAGATAATGTTTTCCATAAAATCATAGAAGAAAACTTCCCTAACCTGAAGAAGGAAATGCCTATAAAGATACAAGAAGCTTACAGAACACCAAATAGATATGATCCCCCAAAAAAGTCAGTGTGTCACATTATAATCAAGCCACAAAACATACAGAACAAAGAAAAAATTTTAAGAGCTGCAAAAGAAAAGGGCCAACTCACATATAAAGGCAGACCCATTAGAATAACGCCTGACTATTCAATGGAAATGATGAAAGCTAGAAGGGCTTGGTCAGAACTTATACAGATGCTAAAACAGCATGGCTGCCAAACTTGAATACTATACCCTGCAAAATTATCAATCATTATATATGGAGTAAGCAAGGTATTTCAGGACAAAGTCAGACTGAAAGAATATCTACCTACCAACCCATCACTACAGAGAGTATTAGAGGGAGAACTCCAACCTAAGGACCTCAGATACACCCACAAAATCACAAACAATCAATAATTCCACAGAAGAATACCCTAGAGAAAGGAAATACAAACAAGTTGCCACCAAAAATGGCAGGAAATATGAATCAATGGTCACTAATTTCCCTTAATATCAATGGTCTCAACTCTCCTATAAAATGTCACACACTAACAAGATGGATACAACAACAGAAGCTATCCTTCTGTTGCCTACAAGAAACACACCTCAACTGCAAAGACAGACACATAATACATCAAAATTGTAAACAGAAAGACCAAACTAAATTTGAAAATAAAATAAAACCTGGAAGTGTATAGCAAAAGAATAAACTAGCTTGTGAACATAAGGTACGCCTAAGTACACTAATGTTTCAAATATGGTCATTTCTGACATTTCCTTTTTTCAAAGAATGAGAATTTCTTAATATCAAGTGTTTTAAATGACAATGGTAATTTCTGAGCTTCTTTCTCAGAGCATTTAAAAAAGTCTTTGAAAGTGACCTTTCTTGCACAATAGATCCATCTTTCTTTTTTTTTCTTCTTTATTTTGTATTTAACAAAAAACAGTAACATGAATTTAAAATGAGGAAAAGTTAACAATAACTATGAAGAGGATAAGAATCATAAGCATGGCTTATCAAGGGTGGTAATGCAAATAAGATTGCTACACATATATTTACTATGTGTTCAGCTTTCCCTCTGAATTTTTTTCCCATCCCTGTATATCCTTATTCAAGGTCCCTTCCCCCTCCCACCACATCTTGACATTTCTCTTCTCTGCAACTCCCCATCCCTTCGCTGGGCAGGGAGCAGACAGTCCTATGGTCCCACTGACCCAATAATGCTTGGATCAGTCTCCACTCCCGGCCAAATCCAGTTTTGTCCCCCCTCCCTCAAGAGTGAGTCAGGTGTTCCTATAGATGGACTGGGGTTTGAAGGGTCAGTCCAGGGTGTTTCTGATCCCAAGCTGTTCAGTGGTTGTGCTTTGCCTCTTGGGCATGTTTGGCTTTTTTTCTTGTTTGTTTGTTTAGAGACCACTATTCAGTAAGTACATCCCCTGCTTATCTCTCTGAGTTTGTGATATTTCGCTCAGGAGGATATTCTCCAAGTCCATCCATTAGCCTGTGAATTTTAGGATATCATTTTTTCTTACTGCTGAGTAGTATTCCATTGTGTAGATGTATCAGTTTTTTAATTCATTCTTCAGTTGAGGGACATCTAGGTTGTTTCCAGGTTCTTGCTATTACAAATAATGCTGCTATGAACATAGTTGACCTAATACCTTTGGAGTGTGAATGTGTCTCTTTAGGGTATACACCCAGAAGTGGTATTGCTGGGTCCTTGGGGAGACTGATTCTCAATTTTCTTAGAAACCTCCATATTGTATTCCAAAGTGGCTGAACAAGCTTACAATCCCACCAACAATGGAGGAATGTTCCCCTTGCTCCGCATCCTCTCCAGTATAGGCTGTCATCTGTACCTTTTATCTTAGCCACTCTAACAGGTGTTAGGTGGTATCTCAAAGTTGTTTTGATTTGCATTTCTCTGATGGCTAAAGATGAAGAGCACTTTTTCAGGTGCCTTTCAGCCATTCATAGTTCCTCTGCTGAGAATTCCCTTTTTAGATCTGAACCCCATTTTTTGATAGGGTTATTCAAGGTTTTG
>PVIH01006634.1:0-25550 GCA_004025045.1 Sigmodon hispidus
GAGAGAGAGAGAGAGAGAGAGAGAGAGCACTAGCATATAGACAAGTGAAACTACTCATCAAGAAAAGTCACCCAAAAACCTGGGCATCCTAAATTCAACCTTTGAAAGCCCCATGGTGGAAGGAGAGAAACAGACAAACAAAAGAAATAAAAAATAAATGTAAAAACTTTAAAGTTCTTTTACAAATAGGAACACGATCCTGCCTGCAAGCCTATACATAAGGTAGGTGGCCATTTGAAGACTCTTCTGTGCCCTTATATACTTCAGTGGAAGTTTAAATGTCTAGACCCCTATGGATGTTTAGTATCCATTATCTACCAAAATTCTGAATGCATACACTCAGGGTTGGGGTTCAGCCTAGTGTTGGAATGGCAGCAGCCATGAAACCTTAGGTTCTACCCACAACATTAGGGGAAAATACACTCTTTAATAAAGTAATTGTATTTTCACATGTCCAAGGTAGTATATGCATTAATTATTTTTTCTAGCATTTCATTCATCAGCACAAAAGCCCAAAAACTAAATATCTACCAATAGGAGTTTGGTTAAGAAAATATAATACCTGAAGAGATTAAATAGACAGAGAGTTAAGGGTACAGTTCAATGACTGAATGCTTGCCTACCTTATGTGAAACCCTTGATTCAATCCCAGCATCCACAAATAGACAGATAAGTAGGTAGATTAGGCAGATAGGAAGGGGGGAGATTTTGCAGATCTCAAGTTCAAGGACAGCTTGAGCTACACAGCAAAAATACTGTATCTAAATAAATAAATAGAGGGATAAGGAAATGGCTCCACAGACAAAGTGATTGCTGGTCCAGCTTGAGGAGATGAAGTGGGTCCTCAGCTCCAACGTAAAGCAAGACACAACAGTGCACAACTGTAATCCCAGCGGTGACACAGGGAAGATCTCTGGAGCAGCCAGCCAGACCTGTGCAGCCGTGAGCAAGAAAGTTGGCTTCAGGCAAGATGCAAGATAAGGACTCGACTGATGTTGTCATCGGACCTACACACATACACACACACATATATACACACACACACATACACACACACACATACGCACATACATACACACACACATCCACACACACATACACACACATATACACACACATACATACACACACATACACATACATACACATACACACACATACACACACATACACATGCACACACATACACACACATGCACACACACATACACATACACACACATGCACACACACATACACATACACACACACATACACACATACATATACACATACACACATGCACACACACATACACATACACACACATATACACATACATGCACACACACACACATAATTTAAATACATGGATCTCAATGCCAGCCTGCTCTACAGAGCAAGTTCCAGGACAGCCAGGATGACACAGAGAAGTCCTGTCTCAAAAAAATAAGGAAAGAAAGGAGGGAGGAAGAAGATTTTCATTATCTATCAGTTTGGAATACTTTTAGTCTGTTAAATGAGTAAGAACAGTAAGAGGCTGTTCTGTAAAGTAGCTGCCTCAGAGGGAAGGGTGGGGCAGACTCTGACACCAGACCTTCCTTGAAGTAGTGGTTGTGTTTGTGAGTGGGAATGAGCCATTGAGGAGCTGCTGTGAGAAGGAAGGGTCACTGTAACTTTGTATCTTTTGAATTTTGTATTGTGCCAACATATTTACTATCAAAAATGGAATTGTAAATTCAAAAGTACAGGAGAGAATGGCGAGGTCAGACAGATGACTTCAGAGGCTGAGAGCACTACTGCTCTCTCAAAAGACCAGAACTTACACCAGACAGCTGACACCCACCTGTGACTCCACCTCCTTGGGCATCCACACGTACACACAAGCATGCACATACACACATACCATATGCACACATATATGCAGTCGCACACACAAATAATAAAAGAAGCCTTTTAAAAAGAGAACATGGCTACTAGTCCCCAATTCATCTATGCATAGCTCAGCACATTCAAAGATGGCCCAACTTTAAGTATCTGTTAATATCATATGTATAAATAATTTCTATCAGATTTCTCAAGCTGTGCTTAGAATAAAGGACTCTTAAAATGAATGGCACATAGTTATTTTCTGTTTCTAATCTTTAACAATTTTAGATAAAAACAAAATAGTGCATTCTCTGATTTAATTGTTCAAAAATAAAACCCAGCTAACCATTAGATTTGCATAAATAGAACAGTGACCACCTTTGTCAGCTTGTGTGTGAGACCAGATGCTTTGGACTTGTTGGGGTGGGGGATAGGGTGTTGAGGCTGGGGTGGTGAGGGGCTGAATATTGCCTAGCATTTGAGATAGTCAAAGAAAGAGATTAAAAAAAAGAAGACATCAGTGAAGAGCTTATAGTATGCTATTAGCTCTTAAATCCAAAGGGGCCTGGTTTACCTGAATCATCATTCTGAGTGACTCACACTTTATGGGCTATCTTAAGTACCTGAACTAAACCTGGGGCAAATATTATTTTCTCTCTGTCCCTCCATCAAATCCATCTAAATGGAGCTGTGAATTATTATGTTGGACCACAGAAAATTAGTGTTGTGTCAATCAATAGTTCAAGGGAAGCAGTTTTGATACCCTACCCAATCTTCCCCTTCTTATGAAGCTCTAGCCTGAACTGAAGACATTGCCAGTTGCCTGGGCTGACATCTATTTCCCCAACCCTGTTAGCAGAACCATCATTTAGTTTCTGCTTAAGGACGTGGTACGTCTTACTTCAGAGTTAGGGAATTCCTATTTCCTATGATTAGATTAGATTAGATTTGGGCATGCGTATAGTTTTTGATCACAGGCATGTAAGAAAAGACCAGCAGAAGTTTTTAAGAGAGATGTTTCTCCCATTGGTCATTGTCTGGTCCAGCTGGGCTGACCAGAATTCCAACGGCCATCTGACTAAGATAGAGCAATAAACACACACACACACACACACACACACACACACACACACACACACACACACACAAAGTGCACAGTAAGGTACTGAAACAAAGAAGGAACTTGGATCTCCACGATGCAGTAGCACCTCTGCATTGAACAGCTCTGAGCCTGGACTTTCTCACCATGTACACGAATAGATTTCCTTATTATTTACACCATTTTGAGTTGTTTTTCTATTACATTTGAAATGACTGTGATCTGTCTGACAAATGTCTTCACCATGCTGAGCAATGTGGCAGCCAGGGAGAACATGCAAAAGTGATTCTGTAGACTCCTCTGGCCAAGATTGTTTTAAGTCAGAAAAAAGAAATGCCTTAGGGCTGGAAAGATGACCAGACATGGTGGCCCACAACCTGGGGATGCAAGCTTCTCTTCTGACCTCTCTAGGCACCTGGCAACCACATGAGGCACAGACAAAATACCCCCACACACATAAAATAAAATAAATAAAAGTAATTAAACAAATGCCTCCTTAATGTCATTAGTCACTGGGGAATGCAAATGACAACCACATGAAACTGTACTTCACATTGTTACAATCCAAAAGACCAGCAATAACCAGTGTTAGCAATAGGTGACCTCAGCATGCTCATATTTTGTTACTTAAAATAGAAAATGGTATGGTCACTTTGGAAATAGCTTGGCAGTTCCCCCAAAAAGGTAAACAATGAGTCTTCTTGGAACCCAGCAGTATGCCCAAGAGAATTTAAAAAAAAAAACAACCAAAAAGCAAAAACATACAACCCCCCCAAAAAAAGCACATCCCAGAAACCTGTTAAGAATGTTTAAAGAGCATTATCCTATATAGTTAAAACATGCAAAAATGGCCAAAGATGGCATTCTTTTGTGGAGTATTGACCTACCAAATGCAAAACCCTAGGCTCAACCTTCAATACTAATGTTTTTAAAAAATGGGGGCCAGGAGCTAGAGAGATGGCTCAGCACTTAAGAGCGAATACCATCCAGTACCCATAATGGTGGCTCACAATTGCCTCTAACCCAGCTGCAAGGACTCTGACACCTTCTTCTAGCTTCCAAGGACATCTCCCTACCCCAACACACACTCACACAGATACATATGTAACATACAGAAGAAAAAATGATTTGGGGTCAGGACTGATGGCCTGTTCCTTTAATCTCAGCACTCAGGAGGCAGAGGCAGGAGGATTTCTAGGAGTCCAAATCCAGTCTGGTCGACAGAACAAATCCCAGGCCACACAGGACTACATAAAGAAACTCTGACTCAAAATTTTAGTAATTTTTTAAGGTGATGCCTCAAAAGATGGCTTGATAATTAGCAGTGGGTATAGCTCAGTCGCCAGAGTTCTTGCCTTGGGTGGAGGAAGCCTGAGGAGTAACCCCAGCAACCGTGTAGTAGAGAAGAAAAGTAAAACACCATCAAGAGCTAGCCTTTAAAAATAATTAGGCCAATTTGATTTTTTAAAAATGTTTGTCTTGCTTTTTGATGGCCATGGTAGTGTGTGCCTACAAGCCAATCTGTCTGGGAAGCTGAGAGAAAGGAAATGATTACTTTGAAGACAACTGGAATCATACAGTGAGAACCCATCCCAGAAAGGAAAAAATGAAGTGTAGCTTATCGGGAAATACTTACCTAGTATGTGCCGGTCCGGTCCCCAGGTTTTATTCCTAGCACTACACACCTACACACACACACACACACACACACACACACAATTTCCCTGATTTGATTTTCAGTCTCTTAAGCAAAAATGAAAAAGATTCCATCTCTCAGCAGATTATATGTTTCATAAGACTAGTGTTCATCTCTGTCTCAGTACAAGTATCCTGCACATTTTATACACAGTCTTTTTGTTTTGTTTTGTGTTTTGAAACAAGGTTTCTCTGTGTTCCCAGGTTGTCCTGGAACTTACTTTATAGACCAGGCTGGCCCAAAACTCAAAGAGAGCCAATGTCTCTGCCTCCCAAGTGCTGAGATTAAAATTGTGCACCACTATTGCCCATATGTTGTCTGACGTGTTTTGCACAGTAAGTGAACAAATGAGCATCCAGATTTGGTCTCTAGTGCAGGCCTGTGTTCTCTTATTGATGGTTTCCTCCAGGGAGGCTGTGTGGGTCTGTGTACAAACCCAGACACAACAAGAGTCTGTAAGAGGCCAGACCCAGTGGCCCACTCTTTAAGTCCCAGGACTCAGGAGGCAGAGACAGGTAGATCTCTGTGGGTTGGGGGTCAGCATGGTTTTCATATCAACCAAGATATGTAAACATATCTATCAAGGAGACAGCCAGGGCCACACAGCGAGACTCCATCTCAAAACAAAAAAACAAAGAGGAGTCAATAAGAGCTGGGACAGTCATTACTGTGTCACCTTGTCATTATATTATAGCTTGGACCTTCCTTCTACTCATCATAAGTGACAGAAATTCTTAACACCAGTCCACAAACATAGACATAGTTGATTGTTTTAAAAATAGAAAATAGAAAACTTGCAGGCTGGGCATGCCAGCAAATGCTTTTAGTTCCAGCACTTGGGAGGCAGAGACAGACAGACGTCTCAGAGTTTGAGGCCAGCCTAGTCTTCCTATCAAGTTCCAGGCCAGACAGATCCCCCCCCACACACACACACATTTTTTAAAAAAATGTAAATGAGTGTTTGCCTGTGTTAAGTCTGTGCACCACTTGTGTGCAGTGCCTGTGGTGGCCAGAAGAGGGCACTGAATTCTAGAACTAGAGATAAACAGTTTTGCGCATCAACCTGGGTGCAGTGAAATGACCCCAGTGTTCTAGAAATGCTTTCTGTCTCTCTAACCACTGTGTCATCTCTCCAGCCCCAATTATTATACAATTTAAAAAAGGTAATAGCAACTTTCAGATTGTGATAGAAAAAAAAGTTTGAAAGTTCAGATTCACCACCCTGAAAGATTTCTTAACAGTTTACATGTTTATGAAAATATATAAACTATCAGATTTTAATTTTTATAAATGATTTAGTCTGCCTACCTCTTTTTAATTACTCTACTAAGTTTAAAACACTGAAGCCTGAGCCAGGGAGGTGGCTCAGTGGGTAAAGGCACTTGACATCAAGTCTGACAATCAGAGTTTGGTTTCCAGGCTGTACATGGTAGAGGAGAAAGGTCCATACAGGAGTGCTGTGGCATGCTTGTGGAGAATCATACACACACACACTAAATGAATAAATTAATAATTCCTTATTAAGGAATTAATAGGTCTTTAAGGAAGATGTACTTTAAAACATCACTAATATTCTTTGGATTGGCTTTTGTTGGAAAGTAAAAAAAAGTCAAATGTTTAGATAAAAAGCAGTAGCAGAAGGAGGAAAAGAGGAAGAAGAGGATGGTTTGCACTGATCTCTGGGAGGTTACTGGATGGTCCTCACTGACCCCTCTAACATCATAATGAATAGATGCCATCTAGATTAACATGTAGCAGAATCCAAAGGCCAATACTCATATCCAGAACATGATCTCATGTATCTGCACAAAAAAATTGCCATTTATATCAAGTTAAGCTTTACAGAATCACTCTAGAGGCCAGACATGGTGGCCCACACCTGTAATTCCAGCACTCAGGAGGCAGAAGTAGGCTGGTCTCTGTGGGTTTGAGGCTGGAGGGATGCCCAGACAGTGAACAGCACAGATGGCTTTTCCACAGAACTCAGGCTAGATTCCCATCACCTACATGATGGCTTACAACCTTCTGTGACTCCAGTTCCAACAGATCTGACAAGCTCTCAGCCTCTGAGGGCACTGCCTGTTTGATGATGTCTAACCTAACCTAAAAATGCCCAAGATTAGAAGGTCGACTCTCCTGTTCTCTCGCACGTATGGTGAGGTGACGGGGACAGTTGTGGTGTGATTCCAACATTGATTTTCTGGATTCTCTGCTCACCCTTGCCTTTGAATGACACTCTCTTTGTCCTGAGAGCAAGTGGGAATACTAACTCAGGCTGGTGTGGACTAGTGGAAATGGCCCCAACCTGGAAGGATGCTCTTCACAGTTCCTTTCCTCTCCCTCATGCCTGCCCATCTCCTGAGGTGGTGGCTGAGGACACGCTGCACTGTGGTTGTTCCTATGCTCCTCATCCATACCATGGAGTGGATTCCTGCTTCCTATAGGCTTTCTTTTCAAAGCCCCATTAGCAAGTTACATGTTGCCGAAGCTCTTCTGAGTGACACGGGAACCAAGCTTTGGCTTTCTATCCCGACAAAACTGTCACCTCAACACAGTAAGTCTTACAGTTTATGAAGGTAAAAGTTTTGCACTCAAATAAAGTACATGTGTAAGCTCATAAGTGGGGATGAAAAGAGAGGAGGGCTGCTAGCAACGAATTAATACACATATACATTGCATAGCTTAAATTTTTCAAAAATTTGTTACTGCTCAGTAAGTTCTGTTAAGATTAAAAAAAAAAAAAGTTCTGTGATTTTTGTTTTTGATTTTTCTGTCCTGTGCTTGGAATTGAACTCAAAACATTCTAGGTACTAGGCAAGGATCCCACCACTGACCTTAACTTACAGGCTGAAAACAAGCTTTTTTTTGTTTGTTGAAGTGGAAATTTTTATTTAGATGTGATTTTATAAAATATAATGCCCGATTTTATAAAATATGCATAAGAAAATCTCATTTATGTTTAAAATAAAAATTCCTCAATGTGTCAGGTTTTTGCTTTGTGAATTTAAAGACAAGCTAGGATTTTAAAAGACAGATTTTGAGAGCTAGCTTAGCAGTTCAGCGCACTTACTGGTCTTTCAGAGGACCAGAGTCATTCCCTGTACCCACAGGGCAGATCACAACCATCCTGCAACTCCATGGCATCCATTGCTCTGACCTTCCTGAACACTAAGTACACATGTGCCTCCATATATGGGGTCAAAACAATCACACACATAAAACAAACAAATCTTTAAAAAATTAAAGATATTTTTGATTATCATAGAAAAATTGAAAAGCACAGAAAAATATAAAGAAGAAAATAACTGATAATCTTACATCCAGATAACTATTGCTTACAGTTTCTTCCAACCCCTTGGTTATTTACATAAAGAAAAAAAATTGGACATTCAGTTTTTGTGTTTTAAAGGGTTCAACTTTTTGCTTGTTTATTTTTGAGACAAGGTCTCTCTGTGGAATTTACTATGTAGATCAGGATGGCCTTGAACTCACAGAAACCTGTCTGTCTCCCAGGTGCTAGGATTAAAAGGCTCTGTCTGTCTTGTTTTCAGTGATAGGGATGCAGCCCGGGCCTCACGCTTGATACTCTGTTGCTAAGCTAATTCCCCAGCCCACTCTTGAGATCTTACACTACAGATCAAGATGGTTGAGGAAAACACACCTCTAGACTTGAAGGTCATTGTGTACCTACCTTTTCCTGCAGTGCTGCAGGGAAGAGCATAAGAGAGTGGGGGTGGGGGTCAGTGGCCAGAGCCTCAGGTAATTGTTGTTACGTTATTTATTTTGCCCCCGTCTGTGTATGTGTGTGTGTGTGTTATATGTGTGGGTATGAACTTGTGGAGGTCAAAAGTTTAGGGCAGCTCAGGGGTGAGTTCTTTCCACCCTGCTGGCTCCAGGACTCCGGCTCAAGCTGGCTGTCTTGGCAGCTGTCTGTACCCAAGGAGTTACATGAGCGTCATTGTACTGATATGGCCTTCTGTCCCCAAGCACACTCCTTTGTCATAAGAAATCATAACTCTGCCTGTCTCCAGGATCCCAGTTGGTTAAGGCAGCAATGGTTAATCTCATGTGTTAACCTGGCCAGGACACAGCGGCCAGTTCTTTCACACAGATGTGAATGTTTCTGGAAAGGTACTCATGGCTGGAGAGGCTGAGTCTCCAGAATCAATAGATTTTAAAGATTTAAATGAGGATACCAGAAGACTCTGGGCTTTTGAACTCAAGAGTAGTATAAGCAAAGCATTCTCTCATTCTCTCTCTCTCTCTCTCTATATATATATATATATATATATTTCTTTTTAAATATCTTTATTATGTGTATTGGTGGTTTGCTTGCTTGTCTGTGAGGGTGCCAGATCTTGAAGTTAGAGACAGTTGTTAGCTGCCATGTGGGTGCTGGGAATCGAACCCAGGTCCTCTAGAAGAGCAGTCAGTGCTACCAACCACTGAGCCATCTCTCCAGCCCCTCTCTTTGGCTTTTTCAAAACAGCATTTCTCTGTAAAAGCTCTCTGGCTGTCTTGGAACTCACTTTGCAGACAAGGCTGGTCTCCTGCCTCTGCCTCTCAATTGCTAGAATTAAGGGCTTGCGCCACTGTTGTCCGTTAAAACACCTCTCTTTCTCTTTCCCTTTTTAAATAATTTATTTTATTACCTTTTGAGTAAATTGGTGTAAAGGTTCAGATCCCTTGGAACTAGATTTACAGACAGTTGTGAGCTGCCTTCAAGGGCTGGGAACTGAACCTGGGTCTTCTGAAAGAGCATCCAGTGCTCTTAACTGTGGTAGAGCCAATCTCTTTAGCCCCAGCACCTTCCTCTCCTCCCTCTCTCTTCCTCTCTCTCCTTCTAGCCTTGAACTCACAGAGATTTGTTGGCCTCTGCCTCCCTAGTGCTAGGATTAAAGGTGTGAGCCACCACTGCACACCATACCTCACCTTAAAGCAAGCAAAACCGGGAAAATGTAAGTTCAGCAAGAGAATGTTCCTGGTGTTATATCTGACTATCTTTGGTCACATGAAAAGAGCCAAGAATAATTTTTTTAGGTGTTTGCCTTTCCCACAGAGATAGGGCTTTGTGTGAGTGTGTGTATGTGTGTATCTCTTTACTTTTCATGACTTATGTATTTTTTTAGAAGGTCACATTTCAGTAAGAACATTTTGCACTCTGTTCCATTCATAGTTTACAACAAGTTCACAGCTTTTTTATACAGGCTCCCATGGTACCTTTCGATGTGGGCAATATTTGGACATTTAAATGCCGTAGTTAACTTGATACCAGCACTAACCCTATTGGGAGGAGCGCACTGAAGATGACACAGAATTTGCTTCTTTTCATACAAAGGTGATTTTTAAAAAGTCAACTTTTTAAAACACCCATGTCTTAGGGTGTTCATATAAATATAATTATAATGCAAGCTGATGCTACCCCAAAGGGGCCTCCTTGCAGACACCAAAGTTCTTAACTAACTACTAAATGTGAGCATTCCATTTCGGTCTCCCCTTCCATTCTTTTATTTCATTACTTTAATTGTATAGATATTCAGGAAGAATTGTACTGATTTGATACATTTCACTATCAAATATTAAATCTGTCTTAATCCCATGATCTCGGCTAGTGTGCCAAGGCTCCAACAGTCTCTGCTTGCTTGACAGAAGACTAGCCACTTGAAGCTTCATGTCTGGGCAGGAGTGCAGCTCAGAGACAGAGGGATGGGATGTGCAAGCCTTGGAAATATAACCCTGCCTCCATCTTCTCCCTTCCCTTTGCATTCCTGTAGACTAGGCTGTCCTCAAACTCTGTGGCTGAAAATGACCATGAACTGAAAAGGCTCCTGCCTCTATCTCCCAACAGCTAGGACTGCAGTCTGGCCCCACAACCATCCAGCCATTCTGTTGTAGACTCCATCTAGAGGACCTTGAGATTCAAGGCTTGTGGCTTGTCACTGCAGTGTTCCAGATCTGGTGCTATGCTTGCCTCTCCCTACAGTTCTGTACTTCTCTGGCAACCTGTGCTGAGCTGCCAGCACCCACTCTTTCCTTGCCAGCGGGGTTCATTCACACTTTGAACACCTTCTTGATGTCCACATTTGGTAACTCCAAAATAATAATTTTCCCCCTAAAAGACAAATACTTCAAACTTCATTTAAAACTAAGGAGGGCTGGAGAGATGGCTCCGCTGTTAGGAGCAGGTACTTTCCTAGGTATGATGACTCACCTTTAAATCCCAGCTCTTGGGAGGCATATCTTTGAGTTTGAGGCCACCCTAGTCTACAGAGCAAGTTCCAGGACAACCAAGACTACACAGAGAATCCTGTCTCAAAAACAAACAAACAAAAAAGATCATTCCTGGGTTTGATTCCAGCACCCATTCCAGGTGACCCACAACTACTTTTAACCCCAGTTCTAGAACTGATTTGACACCTTTGGCCTCCACAGGCACCAGTACTTACAAGCACACGGACCCACACACATATGCATAATTAAATAATAAAGCCGACTATTTTAAAAGAAAAAAGTAAACTAGGGAGTCACAGAAAGGCAACTCATCCTCTGTGTGACTGAATCTCTTAAAACTCCTTCGCTCAGCAGACTCACATCTATAAGACACTGAAGTATGAGTGGAGCGGGTATTCTTAGAACCTTGGCTACTTGCTTTCTGTGAGAAGCCAGTACACACCACCTAACGCATGCATTACTTCAACATGGAGGTTCACCAGATGGGTTTGTCCTTACATCCCATAATTCCCAACTGCAGGCTTTGACAGCCTCCTTCTACTTTTGCTGAAGAGGAGTCACTTGGTAACCTCACACTGGCAATAAAGGTCAGATACTACATTAATTTTTGTCAAGGAGTTAATAGCTTCCACAATAAACCGACATTCTCATCATTTATCTGTTTGCACTTGCAAAAGGCACAAACAAACCAAAAGAAAACATACTGAGAATTGGTGGAGGAAAAATGTTGATTCCCAAATTCCTCTTTCGGGAATTCAAAGTACACAATAGACGCAGCTGCTGTAGAGCCCTACCAGAAATTAGCAGATAAGTTATCATTGAAATTCAAAGTTGTGACATCTTTAGATAAATATTTGTCCTTGATTTTTTCACAGCCTCAGATTCAACAGAAATCTGGAAGGCTTCGCTGTCTGGCCCGGAGAAGATCTTTTTTAAATCGACAGCTCTAAAATATGGTTGAAACGGAGCCTAGGCTGGATGTTGGCATCAGATCTGCCAACCACTCCTGCTTTGGCACGACCAGGTCCAGGCCTCTGCCTCCGCCACCTCAGCCTGGTCCCGAAGATCCCTTTACCCCTTAATATCATGGATTTAGTACCTGTTATCAGAATTCCTCTCCTGCTATGCCCACTCCAGGAGTGCCTGGACACTGGCCAGATGATGCCTTAGGAAGGATGCCACATGAAAGACTGTTAGAGACTTCTCAACTCAGTCACTGTGGGGCAGACTGTTCCCTGCAGAAGCAGATCCCTGGGATAACCCTTCTTGTTGGCTTCAACCCTTTATCCAACTGGCCACTTCCCTCATTGGTAGCTCCTGCCCAGCTGGAAGTCAGTTCTGGCTGAGGAATGAGGAGGCCTCTTTACCAGGACTAGGGTGTCTTGTAGGACACATCCCCCTTAATACACAGCAGAGGCCCACAAGCTGGGGGAAAGTATCCATCCTTAAAGAAATTTCTGCCTCATCTTAGAGTCATCTGAAGAGGCCTGCCTCTGCACCCCCCTCTGATATCTCATCCTGAGAAGGGGCAATGAAGAGACTGCAGTCCTGGGCTATCCTCTGTCTGATGCTTTTTTAGAACATAGACAATGTTGAGTTTATAATTTATGTTTGTTTTAAATCATTATCACTTCTCCAAGTATGTGTGTCTACACAGTAATTAGATATCTTTTCCCATATGTCCTTCCAATCTGTGTCATGGGTTACAGCGGGCTGTTGATTTTCCCATTCAACCTCCCAGGCAACCCCACCTCCGCCCCCACACTCCTACACACACACACACACACACACACACACACACACACACACACACACACACCTGATCTTCTCTCCTACTCCACTCTCTCTGTTGGACAGGGTCTCTCAGTAGTCAGGCTAGCTTTGAACTCTCAACAGAAGCAGACAATTGTAGAAGTCTGTGGTCCCGGACTTCACATCAAAGGCTAATGCCTGCTCTGTCCTTCAGTCAGGAATATAGGAGCCGCTCAACAGAGTAGCCACAGGGTGATCAGACCAGCCAGGACTAGAGTACTCACAGCATTTCTCCCTGTGTCTCCCAAGTCACCCTGAGGGCCCCTTCTCAACAGGGTCGGTGCCACTGCCCCAGACCTTCCCTCAGGCACTCCTAAGACCTGGCCCTGGTGTCCCATCCAGCCTAGTGGGTGTGGCAAGGAGGCTGCACCACCCCTGGTGTCCGAAGAGGGCAGGAGGGGCGGGGACAGGAGCCTGACAACCACGCCCACGTCCTCTCCATCCCTGTCCTCTTCCTTCCCTCCGGAGACTCAGTTCCCTGACCCCTTCCTCTTCCTCCTGGGGTCCCTTTAGAGTTCCCGTCCCTCCGTGCCCCTAACCACGCACACACAGTTCCTGGTCCTTAGAAGTCCCCACCCCAGTCCTGATCCATCCAGGATCCCCATCCTTCCACCCGGGTCCCTCATCTCTCCAGCAACCTCCCCACCCCGTGCATGCAAGAGCTCGGCGAGAAGCGGGTGAAGCATCTCGGCGGCCGCCCCCTCCCCCGCCTTATAAAAAAGAAATTGACTTTTGTTTGGAGTTTGTGAAAAGTGGGGCTCGGGGCCCAGTCAATGGGGCGCCCCGCAGCGCGGGCTGAGTAGGGCTGGAGCGCCGCGCTCCGCCGCGGCCCCAATTAATCCGCCCTTTGTGCGGCCCGCGCCGCCCCCGGCGCTCAGCCCGCGGCATTGTTCGGCCGCGCCGGCCGCGGGATTTACCCTTTTCAAACAGCGGGTTTTGTCCGGCGCAGTTCGAGCGGAAGTTTCTCACTGACAATTTGCCCCAAATAGATAGATTTGTCAGCAGCGACCTTCGGGAAGGAAGCAAAAAGCCACCGGCCTGAAGGTTGGGCCCCCAGACCAGAACTCGCCGCCCCACCCGGGACTCCACGCACCCGCGCCCCGCGGCTGGGATCCGCGCCGCGCTTTTACCCATCTGTGAAATGGGGCTGCGGGCAGTCCAGAGCTCGGCTCCGCGGGCACGCATCACCCGGGTTTCCTCTGTTTCCCAGCCCCACTTCTGCAACTGAAGGCCAGGCCACCGCTCCCCAGCCCGAAAGGTGGGTCACGCTGACATGCTCAGAGGGTGCACGTGCGGCTCCTCTTCTGCCCTTCTTAATAGAGATGTCAACCGAGTTAAGTCACAGGTGGTGCCTTTGTAAGACCGGCTATTGTCTCCTCATAAGTCAAGATAGAAAACGCTTTGTACTGCTGGGCCATGATCTGCAGCTCTCGACTTGGGAGTCGGCCTCTTAGATTCCCCCACCCCCACCCACCAGAGACATTCTCCTACCAAATGACCTTAGTTTAATAAGCAAATTTTAAGTGGGGGTAACACGCTGTTGGTGAGAAGAATAGTTACTGATTTCCTCGCTTAATGGCAAGCTAGAGTCTTAAAATATACACCGCACAGATCTGCGAGTGCTCCAAAGACCTGAGCTGTACTAACTAATTCGGTGGCCTGATTTGCTCATTTTCTATCTCCCTGTGAGAAATGCAAACGTGGGGTCTCCACAGTATCTGTTTCAACTGTATTCAAGAGATTTTTTTCCCTCCCTTCCAGAAAATTTCTTGCTTGTTGCACATGAGAGAAAAAACTGAAACACACCAAAAAACTGGTTTGTGTTTACCCATCAGGTGACTACACGCTTCAGCACCACGCGGAGGAAGCCCTAGGTGGTCTACAACAACATTTCAGCGGTTAAGAGCTTCAATTTAGAGACGATGAATATACGCACACAGTGTCAACAGTATTTAAACAAACATCCCAGACAACAGAATAATGGTTATTAACGATGATGCTTTGAGCTCCTGACAAATTTCCTATGGCTGTCTGCAACCCAGCAGCTGCAAGCCAGCCACCCCCACCCAGGGGGAAAAAAAAAAGAAAAAAAAAAAAAAAAACCTGTTTCAGTGCATCATTTAAACATCTCATTAGCAGTCATATGTTCCAGAACAGTCTCTCTGAGTGCAACCAAAGCCCATGGCTTAGTAGAAGGGATGGAGCCAGCGGTAGGGGTGCCTTCCATACCCAAAGACTGTAATCACTCTGCTGGAAAGAAAACATAGCAACCTCTGCACTGCTGACAGCTGCCGGCTGGTCTATGACCTCCACCTGTACAGGTTGACAGATCCGCATAGGCAGAGCTCTACCCTGCTCACACTGGCACAGGTGTTTTCAAAACTGCTTAAACTGTGTTACTGGACCAAAGCACACACCTCCTCGGAGTTTGAAAATACTAAATGAATAGAAAGGAAAAAAAAAAAAGAGAGAGAGAGAGATTATTTTGCATAATTTCTTTCTCCCTCTGCCAAATACTAAATTTAAAATTCATGTGAGAGCTGGAATTTTCAGCTCAGTGGTAGAGGATGCTAGGCCCTGGGCTTGATCGCCAGTATGGCAATCCATTAATAAAAACCACTTTAGTGATGAGGTCCTTTTAGAATGAATTCATTTCTCATACACCCCACATATACATATAATTTGAACCACTATTTAACTAAAGCTACTAGAAATGCCTGTGAAGTGTAGAAAATGGGCTGAGTACACATTATTGTAACTGAGCATAAATTCAAGGACTAAATGCTAACTACCTTCATTGTTTTCAACTGTTCTTTTGCATAGTTATTTAGTATCCACTCAGCACTAAAAGACATCAAAGCATCAAAGAACCTCCTCGACCTAAAAAAAAAAAAAAAAGGCACCTGAACTTTTGAATGCTGTCTTGCAGAGATACTGTAAGTGGTGAGGGTGGGCGTGGAGAAATTAGGTGTTTCAAACATTTAATTAGTTAGCATTCTGATCTGATGGAAACATTAGACTTCAAATCACTGTTTCACCTACCCCGAATTCCATGTCTGTTCCATGTGAAAATTTCCAGACAGAGGAGAAAGTCTTGCAACCTAATTCTGGAGTTATGAACCCCTGTACCTGAAAGAACTCCGGGCTCCCAGCAAGCAATTGTGCAAGCCCTGAAGCATGAGATCTGATTACCCCTATCATCATCCTGGCTTGCCTACATACAGATGTTATTAACGGCTGTAGTTTAGCCAACCCTTTTTTAAAGCCCAGCTGCAGCATTTGACTTCGGGACCTCCTGTGAATCCCACTGGTTGACTCCTCTCTTAGCACTTGGGTTTGGAAGACAAGAAGAAAAGGGGAGGTTTGTTTTGTTTGGTGGGTGGATATTTTGCTGGGTTTTTTTGGGGGGGGTTGTTTTTGATTTTAGCAGACTTCCTTAAATAGCCACTCTGCTCTTCTCTTAGTGATGTGGATTGTGAAATCACTGAAGACAACAGAGTACTGTGTGAACTGCATCTCTTAGAAACAAAGCATGCTTGGGTGCTGGATGTCTTACTGAGATTGATATTAAAGACTATAAGTATTCTCCAACTCATTGGCCATATTTAAACCAAGGTACTGGTTTTTAACATAATAGTTGTTTTTGTTAGTGCTGAAATGATTTTTTTTTAAGCTAAGAGGCCAACTTTGTCAATTCACAATGATCAGATTAATTGATTATTCTAATCTTTGACTTTTTCAGAATACCCATGAATAGTACCTTTCAATGTTCCTCTCGCAGATCACATCAGTCCATCATTGTAACACACACACACACACACACACACACACCAGACTTACTATTCCTTAGGACATAACAAATTTACACCCTGGTAAGAGGGAATTGGAAAGAAAATGTGAGGTCTAGGTTGAGATTGCAGAAAAGCTGCATTGTTGCTTCAGGCTGCACAGGACACTGCTCCCAATTCTCAGGGCTTCAATGGGAACCCAAGTGACGCTTTTTAAATCGGAGCTTCTAGACGCCTTCCTGGGAGATGAGGGGTGGCTTCCTGCTATAGTAACATCACAAGATCCGATTCTTGGGTGGTCTATGCTTTCAGATGAGTGACTGAACACAGGGTTTGTGTTGTGGAAGGTTCCAGTCTCCTGGGACTCAGTAGAATGAAGGAGTCAGCACTACAGTTTCTTCTGACTTGTGTGCTCTGAGAGTCGGGGGTAGAAGGAAACCAGACTAAGCGGGTGAAGGAAGTGAAGAGGCTGAAGAAGGAGATGGCCGGTCTTTCCCACAATGGAGTCTCCTTGGGCTTCACTAATCAAGCTTTTGTTTCAGAAAGTCAAACTCTGCTGAGCCTCCAGAACCTGTTCCTACACCTTTTTACCCAGCCCTGTCCTGTTGTGGGGTTTGGTGACTCTTAGCAAGCAGGCTCACTTGTACCCCTCACCTTCCTAAGCCCTACTGGACCCAGGCTCACAGTGGGCAGCCGCTTCTGTTTGAGTGAGTTAGTGCAAGGTACAGTGAGACTCCAGATGCCTCTCCCGTTAACTGACTCTAGAACTGAATTCTGCCAAGTGGAGTGTGTGTAGTGTGTGTGTGTGTGGGTGTGTGTGTGTAAATGCAGAAGCAAGGTCTGTTTGTTAATGGCAGGTCTATCACATAGACCAGCTACTCGCTATTTCCCATTAGTGTGACCTTTCTTAGCTGCACTGCTCTGGATTGTGTTGAGAAAAAGTCTGCAACTCAGTGCTCATTGTGTTCTAGAGGAGCTGGAGTTGCTTTCTGGATTGTTCTCAATGTTTCTTTCTGAGTAGAGTTTGCAGCCCAGCAACATATGAAGAGACCAGAGGAAGAATCGAAGAATGAAGCAACGCTTCTTCCAGCTTGGCACTTAGCAAAACCTTACTAGGCACTTGCCATATGCTGGGCTCTGCCCCATGACCCACCTACTGGGCAAGCCATAGCCAGAGGTTGACTATCAATACAACTTAGAAGTCAGTGAAAAAAATACCTTTCTCCTTCATGCAAACAAGCATCCAGGTAAGATGGAAAGGGCTCTCTGAGTTTTCCCATCAACTTCAACAGATCTGCTTGCTGAGGAAGCAGCCTTTCCCTGCTCTGTAGGTGCTGGGGAAGCATGGGAGAGGTGCAGGGTTGGGAGAACATGGCACTATATGAGAGAAGCCAGTGGATGGCAGAGATGGCTGGTCCCCTGGGCTCAGAAGGTTCCTCTCATGCAGCCTAGTTAACAGGGACTGAAGCCCTGCTTTAAACTGGCTGGACAAGGCACTCTACTGGAGGAAAGAGATGTAAGAGGATCAGCCTAGAGGCAGCACATCCAAAGCAGGTGCTGAACCTTAGGGCAGCTTTTCAGGATCCGTGGGTAACCCATGATGCTGCTCCTGATCTAAGGACATTCCTGTACTTTCCCAGCATTACCTACGTTTACCTCAATCTAAAACCATTTTTAAAAATACAATTTAGTATGGATGGATGTTTGTTTTGCATAGATGTGTGCACCACATGCATGCCTGGTGCCCATGGAAGCCTAAAGATGGCACCAGATTCCCTGGGACTGGAGTTATAGATAGTTGTGAGCTTCTGGGTGAGTTCAAGGACTTAAACTCAGACCCTTTGAAAGAGCAACAAGTATTCTTAACCACTGAGCAAACCTTCCAGCTCCCCCAACACCATTTTAATGTGCCTCCCCCAAGTCTCTTTGAATAAGAAAAGGGCTAGGCTATTAATCTCCTACATCCTCAGGTGGTACCTGGTGAGCTGTAGGAGATGAATCTGGTGCACAGATGGATTCTCCCTCTTATTTTTCTCCTGAACCAAAATTCGATCATCCTATAATGGAATGTGCCTGTGTGGGGTTGCAAGCTTAAGCTTGGGTTCAGAACAGCAAGTCCACAATCAGTGAGGGAGGAAGCAGAACACAGTGGCCATACTTTTAGTCTCAGTACTGGGGGAGAGGGGATGGCAGAGGCAGGCAGGTCTCCTCCATGAGGCTAGCCTGCTCTACTGAGAGTGTCAGCGAGGTTGGAGCTACATAGTGAGACCTTGGCCTGAAAACAGAGAGGTGAGATAGGAAATGTGGGACTAACTTTGGCCCTGGTCCTGGAGAACCTCTAGGTTTGGCTTTTCCTCTTTGCAACCTGTAAACTTCTCTGTCTCTGTTGAAGATGTTTGAGATGAGTGCCACTTGCCTTTATCAGTTGTTTCCCTTAAGAGTTTCATAGGGAATTTTTGTAACTGAAAGTTGAACTTTTAATAAATGCCAATCTGGAGAACAGAGAGGTCTAGTCAGTTGCCCACTGTTGCACAGCTAGTTGGGGCAGGATCTGAATTCCTGTCTCCTGGTTTCCTTGCAATGCCTAGAGCAGGCTCCTCGGGAAGTCTGCCAATGATTCCTTTCTTTCCCACATTCTGTGGCACCTCCTATGAAGCGGGCTGCGTGTTGAGGCCAGTGGATGGGAAATGAAGTCAGTCTTTGCTCTACTAAAGATTTTTTTTCTTTGAGCCGTGTCCCAATTAGCTCCAGATTTCCACAGTTTAGAGCCAGGGTCCCTGTGGCCTTCTGCCGATTGGTGTGAGCAGAGGCCAGCCGGCCTTTGGGCTCCAGGCTTCTCTGCGGATCTGGGGGTTGGATCTCAGGCCTGCCAGCCTGTTCCGGTGCTTAGCTGCTGCCTTTACCACCGAACCAATCATGCCAGAAAGTCATCACTATGATTTCAGAACTGTATTGTGAATTATGCAAAGCGCTCAGATAATTACAGTCGGCCGCCCAGAACACAGAACGCATATGCTGCGGGGTGGGTAGCCCCTATGGTATTTGCCAGAATTGAATACTCCTCTGTGTGTGTGTGGGGGGGGTGCACCCTTGCCTGATTAGTGGGTTTCTTGGCACCTAGTTCGATTAAGGATGCCTAGAGAAAAAACATTCCAATTTTGGTTGGGAGACAAATTTGACGAGCCTTGGTTGAGAGTATTTTTCACAAGTTTTGGTGTCTGTAAATGAGTCATCGGCTCATGTCTCCAGTTAAGAGAGGTCATTTGAAATCCAGAGCAGCCTCTCCCCATCCTAGGCACCTAAAAATCCCCTAATTCTCTTCCTGTCCACACACTCTTAAACTTCTCCCTGAAGACAGGCAGGGGTCCAGTCCCTATCACCATTTGCCCTCATCTTTGCCCGCGACAAATAGTTCCACTCGAAGTTCTTTGTCCTTGGCCAAGCAAGCGCCCCCTTCCGCCACCACGTCGCGATGGTGGTGTTGGCGGCAGCAACAATTGGATTTCTGGCAAGAGCTAGCCCCGAGGACCCAAAGCCTAGCCTGGCACCATGTAGCTAGCTGGAAATGCTTTTTCCCTCTGGGCACTGAGTTCGAGGTTAAGCTGTGCTGAGAGCAAGGTTGGCTGGCAGCCCAAGTTGGCTGTCCAAAAAAAAAAAAGTAATTTTCTCGCCTTTCACCTAAAAATTCCCACCATACCCTAAGCTCATTCGAGTTTGTAAGACCATAGAGAAGAGGTGGTACAGACAGCCGTCATCCGCCTCTTGGCTGTTCCGGGTGGCCGGGCCCCGTGCCGGTGGCTGCCGTGTGTGATGCGCCAAAGTCCTTCGCCTCGGGGGCTCGGGCAGCGGGGGAAAGTTGCGATCACGTGCTGTGGCCGGCGACCTGAGCGCACAGCCCTTGTAGGTTGGGACCCGGGCTGTAGACCTCCCGCTCCAGGCATGCACTCGGGGGACGCCAGCAGGCACTGCAAGCACACTGCGGCGGCCGTGAGGATAGGGAGCTGCTGCGGGGGGGGGGGGGACTCTCTGGGGGAGATCTGACCACCGCTCCCCTCCCCCCAACTCTGTGCAGAACCCGAGGCGTGACCTCTGACCCCTGGCCGGGCCCACGCCCCGAGGAGAGGCGAGCGAGCTCTTGTTCGACAAGTTCAAGCTGCCGAGGGAGCTTAAATAGAATTAATCTCTTAGAGAACCGAGATCGCTCCCTCGGCGCGCGCTGTCCCCGCGTCGCGCCACGACCAGGACGCCAGAGAGCTCTGGAATTTCAGATAGGCGATCGGGGTGGGGAGGAAGGTGGTGGTGCTCTCTGGGGTCTCCAGGCCAGCAGGGGGAAGCCAGCGATGCCCGCTGGGGACCAACCGCTGGAGGGAAAGCTTCGCCTTCCAGCAGCTACAGTGCTGGAAATGGAGGCAAGAGGACTCCGCCAGCTCTGGGTGGGCCGGTTTTGCTTGCAAGAAGCTGGTGAAGCCCCGCTGCCCTGCCCAAACCCGTCACGCCAAGCCAGGGGACCGCAAGACCCTAGCCCAGGCCCAAGTCTGCGTCCTCAACTCTGGCTTTCCATAGATAGTTGCAAAATGAATAAATTACTCACCTCGGGCCAGATCCAAGTTTTACCCAACAGAAGGGGCGCGGGACCAACAATGAACCAACTCACATGACCATGTCCGGGCGCGCACAATCACACACAGACACAGCTACCCAATTTCTTCCACGAATCTATGTGTCTGGCACTCTGGAGAGAGGGGGGGGGGAAGCGTTTTGAGAGAGCCCCGTCACCCCTCCCCTTCTCCCTTGCCGTGAAATATAAAAATTCATTTTTATTACAAGAGCGGCACCGTCCTCACCATCACGCACGCACGGAGCCGCTCTCTCGTATTCACACTCTAACTCGTCAGCTCCAAAGCGCCTGCATTTTCTTTGGAAGCCGCTTGGAGGTTCATTAATATCATTAGCATTTAACCCCCTCCCTCTTCCCATCTCCTCCCCGCACATGGCTGACGTCAGACCCCGCCAGGAGTTGGGGGAAAAGCTAAGTGGGCCAGGGACGCCCTATTCCCCTCCCCGCGGCTGCCTGTCAGAGCGCTTCTGGAGATATTACCCGAGACCCGACCCGCAGCGACAGGCACAAAGTCACAGGGTAATGAACTTCGGGGACCCTTCGGCACTGTGTGTGCGGCTGTCCCCGGAAACTCGGACCTGGCCATCTCTTCCCTTGGAACATCTCCCAGCAATCTAGTTTCCCCTCTTGGCGCCCGGGTTCCGGCAGAGCGGAGCTCATCTGCCTCTGAGACCGCGACTGGGATTTTCATCTTTTCATAGAAGATCAGCGGTCGTAGAGATCTGTCCATTGGGCACGCCTGCGTGGAGGGATGGCTGGAACTCTGTAACAGGAATGGGGAAGGACAGGAATCTTGCCCCTTTTGCTCCGTAGAAAGACCATTTCCGTGTCTCCATCTCTGTCCTTCAACATTCTCCTCGTGCAGTCCTCCCTCTTGAGCCTGCCTGTCCATCTAGCTCTCCGTCTGTCTGTTCAAGCCTGTGTTCCTGGCAAGCCGCGTTCCCAGCAGCTGCGGTTTTGCTAGAGCCGGGAAGAAACTTAAGGATGCTTCCATTTCCACTGTGGAACAAATTCTGAGCGCCTGGAGAGCAGGGCTGCGAGCTGCTAATAGCCACCTGTCCCGCCCCGGAGCCTTGCAGGCTGGAGGGAGGCTGGAGAGCAGCGGCGCCCGGCGGCGACGTGGGCGCTGCGGGCCGGGACTCCGGCAGTGCCCACCAACCGCTGCGCCCCGGGACCGCCAGCATGAGCAAGCCCGCCGGATCAACAAGTGGGTACCTCTCCGGCAGCCGCGGGGTCCCGGCGCCTGGCCTGGGGAGGGCAGGCTGGGAGGCCAGGGAGGTCCTTCCCGGAGCTCTGTGAATCTGAGCCCGACTGGGACTGTATCAGGCGTGTGAGTCCGCTGGCCTAGCTCCCCTCAGATTGCTGCGTCGAGCATCCCGTGAAACTGAGAGAGCTATTTCGTTGCATCTGGATGCTAGCTTTCCCCGTCTCCCCGGCATATGGGGAGGGTTGCAACCCGTTGCAGCCCACCGGTCCAGCGAGTGCTTTCTATTTAGCTGCCAGGTGCCGAGGGTGGGAGGGGTGAGACGGGGGCGGGAACTGGGCCGCAGCTCCAGCGGCACAATAACGCGGCCGCTCCTAACTCGGAGCTTCAGAGCGCAAAAGCAACTCTGTAAAGCGGATTTTGAATGGAATGCTTTGCACCCCGTTTCTAGCTATTTCAAATAATCCTGCAAAACTGGGAAGCAGAAACCATTTTAAAAGTCACATTTTCCTTAATCCTAAATCCGCGTAGGTCATAACTGGGGAATGTAAAGTATGGCGAGCTACTCTAGCAGAGAAAGGTCCAAATCCCTAATCCCGAGGAGCCCAGCACCCGCAAGAGTTCGCGGCCTGCTCACTCGGGGCTTCTTCTTCCCTTCCCTTCCTCTCCCGTGGAACTGCCAGCTGCAGCTGACTTCTGCCGATTTCCCGAGGCAGGGACGCAGGGCTTCTCAGATGTGCTAGGGCATTTGGGAGCACTGAGTCTGCGGGAGCTGGCAGTGCTTAGGCCTGAGCCGGCGTTGGGAAGAAGCCGACGGGGTGCTCCAAATCTTCCCACGGCTTTTCGGTTCCCGCCTTCCGCGAGCCGCAGGCTGTGAAATCTAGGGTCCGTGCAGAGTACCCACACCGTGGAGCCTTCTAGCCACCCGTGTTGTTTTCTCCTATAGCGTTTTTGGCGCTCTCTCTGAGTTCCTTCCCGCCTCCCTCGCCCTCATTGTCCCCCGTCTTTGAAAAGTTGGGAGAGCCCTAGATACTTCTGAGGACTGATAATGAAGTCTCACTGGGGATGGATGCAATTCCGGCCTCCACCTCCCTCCCCTGACAGAAGTAGGGTTGTGTTTTCATTTTGTGCGTTTGTTTTGGTTTGAACTGAGTTTTAAAATCAGAATAAAGCGAACGTCAACAAAACGAGAATAAAGGGAAGGTTCACAGCTAGTGCCGGAGAGAAGGAACCTTAATCCCAGCTTCAGCACAGACAGCCGACTCTTGTGCAGGATCCTCAGCCTCGGCCTGTCCATGCTCTAGCTATTAGGAAGTCGTGCTTGCTCGATAATAATAATAATAATAATAATAATAATAATAATTGAACGCTTTTCCTGTGAGAAGCTGAAGGATGAGGACATTCCTGTTGATTTTCAAATCTCCATTGCAAAAACTGAAGTGAAAGGGCCTGGGCTGGCCTCCTGGCACCTTCCCCCTGGGACAGCTTACCCTGTCTTTGACAGTAAAGATATGTTGGAACTTTTGCCCTTTTAGAGCTCGAAACTTCCAGAGAACTTGAAAAGTGGGGGTTCTGAGATGAGGGAAGAAGTGAGCGCGAAGCTCAGCTTCCAGATCTGCATCCAGGCCCTGTAAACTAGACAGGCGCAGGCAGACCCTCCGGACTGGGGGGTCAGAGTGGGCATTTGATGAGCGAGGGCACTTTCTAAGAAAACTTGAGTTTTCTAACTTGCTAAGCCAGAGTTTGGCCTTGAAGGCCTTGAGCCCCCATTTAGGTCTGATGGCGGTAGATGTAGCTCCCTGGGAAAGGCGGCAAGTTCCTACAGAAGAGCCGCTTCATCTTAGGAGGTTTTCTGACAGTGGCTGCGGTCAGTGGAAAAACCTCCGGCCCAGTGGCCTAGGCAGTGAGGGGGTCCGCGAGCAGCAGGGCGGATCAGAACCCTGTGGGGCAGGGAGGTCTTCATCTTCGGGCGACTGGAGAGCAGAGCGCTGTCACCCGGATCCCCGCCTGGGTGGTAACAAGACCCTGGGCAGTCACCCTTGCAGTCCAAACTAACTTCTTTCAACAGCCTCTGATGGTAATTACAGTAATCGAAGCTGCCATATATCTTTAGGCAATTATGACACACAAAAAGCCCCGAGGGGACCCCCTGGGGAGGCAAGTTAAGGACCGTTTTCCAGCATCAGGAAACTCGGCTGGACTCACTTCTGAGCTCGCTCGGCTTGCTAAAAGAAAGGAGCTTTGCAGCAGTCAACCAGCTTGTCTGTGACCCCAAGTCACCTTAACATGGCTGGGTGGCGGAGTCTGAGGCCTCGACCCTCCATGCCCTGGAATTTTCGCTTGCCTCCCTTGTGTGCCCCGCCCCAGCCCAGCTCCACTTTCCCTTCTGCCTGGGCTGGGAAGTCAGTCTTTAAACAAGACCAACCAGCAAGTCCAAGTGGTGACAGTGGAGCATCCTGCCAGGAAAGGGTCACCCACCCCTTCTCGATCCACTCGGGTTCTCCAAAAATATATAATCTTAGCCTCCAGTCTGTATGGGAAGCCTGGGCAAGAGGGCCCACCACTGCTTCCTTTAGGGGCTCACATGCATCTCCATCAGTGCTACGGGAAGAGGAGGGCAGCTGGGGAGACAGTGCTTTAGAGCCCTTAAAGTGGGCTCCAGGCGACCAGAGGAGAGTGGACGAAAGACGTCCTTTTACTGTTTGTAAAGTGACTTGAGTGCTGTGCAGCAGGGCTCGTGACCGAGCTTCAGGCGCGACCGTGAGTTGTTTGGGAGTAGTGACAGGCCCCAGGGGGTGGAGGACGAGACCCACACTTGGTTCTCTCCAACCCCTCCCTCCCCCAGCAATCCCCGCTCTTGCCCTGCGGGAGAGGGGGCTCCTAAGCGGTGGCCGCGACGCCGAACGCCTCCCCCGCCAGCCTTTGTCGCCGTCCGAATTCCCATGCTACTCTTTTTGACGGGTCACTGGTGGCTCTATAGGCAGGTGCTGCGGCGGGGTTGTAATTACCCCGGCTGAGCCGGGTCCTCGCCGACCTCCCTCTGCCGGCTCCCCCGCACTCCCCCCTCCACCTGAGGCTGGGATCCCGCGTGCAAGCCCTCCCAGGCCCTCCGGATCCCGGAGTAAGTTCTTACCCACCGTCGCCTCCCGGCCTCGGCAGACAGCGCCCTCACCTCCCCAGCTCTGCTGGCTCAGAGCTTCCCCCTGCCGCCTCTACCCCCAATATGGGTGCTCCAGGAGCTGCTGCCCGGTTCC
>PVIH01006634.1:25650-108873 GCA_004025045.1 Sigmodon hispidus
AAAAGAATGAAAAAGAAAAAAAAAAAAAGAAGCCTCCGTCCTCCAGAAACAGAAAACTGCGCGGGGGGGGGGGAAGGCAAATGTTTATGGGAATGGATTTAGAGGTAGAGGAGGCATAGGTAATTGTCTCCTGCTACCCCATCTAGAAAGCTACAAATTGGGTAGCTCTCACTCCTAGCACGGTGGTTACTACGTTCCTCCCCCTCAACTTTTTCCTAAAAGAAATAATTTCTCAAATGTGGAGAACTAAGCATTTTTCCATAGGTAAAGAGAAAGTTGGGCAATTACCACTCCCTTATTATCATTAATAATCTGAGGATTAGCATCACAATAATAATCCTAATAATAACAACCGCCAGGCTCCGCTCAGAGAAAACTCGATTGCCTTCCAGCTGCCATCCCCAGTTCCAGCCGTGTTTGTTTTTCTTCTTTTTTTCCCTTTTACATTTCAAGTTTGTCTCCTTCCATGCTCACTAACAACTTTTTTTTCTGTTAAATGCAAGAGCCGAGGAGGGAGACAGCCAAACTTTCGGCGGAGCAGAAAGGCAGCGACGGGCGGAGCTGTTGCCCGGGCCTGCTGTAATCTTTTATTCCAAAATGGGTCTCGGCGATTAGAGGAGACCCAAATACATGTAGCGGTGCATGAATAATGTTCATTGTAGGAAGCTGACACTTGCTCAACGAAAAAAAAAGTTTGGCTATAAAATCTCTTCATTATTTGCTTTTACCGCAGCTCCGATGCTAATCCCCTCAGAGGTCAGATTGCTTAGCATCTCTCTCCCCCTCTCCCCTCCCGCGCTCCCTCTCATCCTTTCTCCCTCTTCTTGTTCTTTCGTGCGGTTTCAGGCCGCATTTTAGATATCCCCTGCAAAGTGTGTGGTGACCGCAGCTCCGGGAAGCACTACGGGGTCTACGCTTGCGACGGCTGCTCTGGGTTCTTCAAGAGGAGCATCCGAAGGAATAGGACCTATGTCTGCAAGTCAGGAAACCAGGTACTCCCTAGGGTTGAGCTGCGCGGCTCCCCTCTACGCCCCACACCGTTTCTGCCAAGGCTTCCCTCTGAATTCCCTGACCTGGGTCCACATCCCTCCTCAACTTTGGGTGGCCCTTTTGCTTTGAAAAGGCCAAAAAAGGTTAAGGAAGGCAGATGAATTTACAGGGGAGAGTGAGAAGTTCCACGGTTTTCCTTGGTCACATTTTGACACTAAGACCCTACCCGCACCCAGTCTGAAAGCCTGCCCAGAGAACTCAAGGAACTTTAGAATCTAATGCACAAGCAGCAAGCGGAAGAAAGGGCTCCTTTAGGCTACCCACCCTGCTCGGCTCCATTGTTAGCGGAAGCCAAGCTCAGACTACAACCATGGACCGTGCATCTGAGCCAGGATCACGACCACCACCTTTAGCTAAGACTCCAAAGTGAGCGCTGGCTACTTGCTGGCCAGATGCTGTGTCCTTTCGGATCTGCAGATGCGAGGCTATCCTGGTAGAGGGCAGGTGCTGGGAAAGCAAGAAGAGAAGATTCAGAGGACGTTAGGATCCCGACAACTTTCTCTCCAGCCCCCAAGATGACCCTGGGAGGTGTGTTTCAGTTTGGCCCAGGCTAAACTATCTCACAGAGACAGGGCAGATAGGGAGTGGGTTGGGCCCAGCTATATAGCTTCCAACCAGAGCTAACAGGAACCACCTGTGACTCCATTCCCGGCTTAGTGGTTCATGGCAACCAGGAGATCAGCTTCTGGTCCCACACTTTGCCCATCTTCTGCAGAGGCCTCACCTTTACTCCCGGGAAGATTCCCAAGATGCCTGAGTCAGGAGGCACTCTGACCACCCACTAATTATGTATAGAATACACATCAGCTCAGTAGTCATCCGGTAATTGTGAATTACAGTGAGTTCTTGCTCAGCTGGAACATTTGCTCTTAGCCATTTCTGATAGGTTTTGATTGGCATCACACACAAGAAGACATATGCATTTAGATAAGTTATTTTGACCTCTGCAGCCCTCTTAACTGCTTTCTTGGGTTCTCAGCATCTAGCTCATGGATATCATATTAAATCACACATGGGACTGTGTCCCAGAAATTCCATAGGTTTGAGATTCTGTGGAGTTCCAGATTTGAGCAGGTATCTGCTTAGATTGTTGTTATGTGAAGATAGTCTTGGTCTGTAGCCTAGAGTGGCTTGAAACCCTTGACCCTCTTGTCCCAAGCTCAGGTGTGGATCTGACACACCTGACACACCTGACACACCAGGCCAAGTATGCCACACACAGAATTAGGAAATCAGAGATGTTATGCTTTTTAGGACTTGCCTATCCATTCAGAGACATTTTTTTTTTTTATCAAGTCCAACTCGCTTGCAAAGGGGTGATAACAAATCCATCAGGCCTGTGTCCCTTCCCTGGCATAAATAAATAAATAAATAAATAAATAAATAAATAAATAAATAAATTAAATAAATAAATAAATAAATGAGTCAAACCAAGGCTCTCTCCCTCTGTTTCACTGGCTCCAGATACTAATATACATTTGATGCGATTTGAAAACCACTTGAGACGTTTTGTTTTTACATGTTTACCAAAATACAGTAGAAGATATTCCAATTGGGTATTCAACCACATCTAATAATAAATAATCTGAAACTCTTAACAGTGAACTATTTTGCTGCTGGCCAAAGACACTCTAATTTTCTCCTAGGAACTAAAAACTCATGACTTCTCTACTTGTTCTAAGAGACTAAGTATAAAAAGCATTTCACTTTCTTATTAACAGCAATGCTGGTACTTAGAAATCATTATGAACATCCATCTACCTCTACTTTAAACAAATTAACATATCTTGTTTTGGTTTGGTTGAGTGTGTTTGCATGCTGGGTATGTGCTGTGAATTACTTCCCCCAGGCCAAGCCAACTTGTTTTAATTTGGTAAAGCAGACTGTGTAAATCATGCCTTCTTCTGTGTAATTTTCTTCCATTTCAGGGAGGAAATGTACTCATTCCTAATTCAGTGTTTATGAATATTTAAAATTGTGAAGCAAAATAAAAATCTTTTTCTGTGTATAAAATACTTCTGCAGAAGGCTAGGAGTATCCCTCAATGGAGGGATGCTTGACCAGCCCTGGATCCATCCTCAGCTCTTCAGAACACAGACTCACTCACACTATGTATCTGGATACATGCTCCCTCAGTATAGGCATTAACACAAACAAACACTGAAAGAAACATTATCTGAACCGGCCCTGGTGTCAGGAGGGTCACGAACTTAAGATCAGCCTAGGCTACACAGTAATTCCAGGTCATCCTAACTCTAGAAGAGGGAGACTCTGTCTCCAAAGCACACAGTCTGGGGAGACAGCTCAATGGTCCACACGAGGCTGCTTTCTTTCATCCTCAGCACTAAATAGGGAAGGAGAAGCCTTATCAGTTAATGATTTTTTTTGTTTGTTTGTTTGAGATGGTCTCACTATGCAGTCCTGGCTTTACCTGGAACTCATCAAGATCTGTCTGCCTCTGCCTCCCGAGTGTTGGGATTAAAGATGTGCCACCATACCCAGTCAAATATTTTTGTTCACCTTCCCCCCCCAGCAGAAAATCACATTAGATATTTGATTGTTTATTCCAGTCAGATAAATATTTTTAAAACAGCAACAGTCTTTTCTACCCACTTTCTTGCTAATTGCTCACTGTTAGGCAATGTCTCCCTGCTTCTTTCCCTCTGGGCCTTCACCTCTGCCCCCCCCCCACTGTCTTTGCAAGCCTTGCCCTTCTAAACATCTGGCTGTTGGCTCATATTCCAGGGATGGCTGCTGCCATGGTCCTAGGCAGAGCCTAGACTTTAGGACCTCAGGGTTGGCTCAGATTTGTGGTTGTGCAAGGACGGCTTAACCACAAACGCTAAGGACAAAACTCTTGTAAGGTGGTGAGATTTGTTGGTCAGAGCAATGGACTCAGTCAGAAGATGGCAGCAAGATGGACTCAAGGCTAGAAAGGGAAAGAGTAAAAGAAGCGCCAGGCATAACCCACAGGCCTGCATCTGGCGCAGTGCTGGCCTAGGTCGCTGTCTTCGGTCCTGAAAAGTGACGCCTCTCCACCGCTCCTTAAGAGTCTGATTCCCTCTTTTGCTTCTTAGCTCCAGGAAGATCTCAAAAATTAGGAAAGCTCATTTTCTTTGTCCAACTCCCTGAGGTCGAGGACTGATCTTTTTGTCCCAACCCTGAGAATTTCAGCCCCTTACTTACTTGGTTCTTCCACTGCCCAAGGTTCTCCCATATTCCTGAATCTGGATCTCTGCCCTGGGTTCGTGTGGTTTACCAGAGTACCCATGCAGGGCCCCTGTGGAAGCCCAGGACCAGGTTCTGGTGCCCACCTAAGGGCCCTGGGACCTCTGACTTCCTGCGATCTGTTCCTAGGGAGGATGCCCCGTAGACAAGACACACAGAAACCAATGCAGGGCGTGTCGACTGAAGAAGTGTTTGGAAGTCAACATGAACAAAGATGGTAATCAGTACATGTCTTTATTCTTCTAATGTTGATTGAGTAGTAAGTAAATTATATGTACAGCAAATAGATGGCACTCCTATGCATGTAAATCATTCCCCAAGCAAAGCTCTTCTATCCAGATGCTGGGAATTGGCCCCAGGCTGTCAGTTGTGACCTCTCTGACTACAGTAGTCCCCAGATGACCTAACTGTATTCCCAGAACAAGTCTCAGGCCCATATGGGAAACTTACACCCCTAAACCACATTCACTAAGGCAGTGCTTGACATCAGGAATCCGGAGCTTAGTTGCATAATTCCTACTTAGGATCCTAACCCCATTTCACACCTCTTCTTTGGTCCTTAGTAACCACCCTAAGATCTCACAATCGCTTAAGGCTTTCTGGACCTCTCCAAGTGCAGAGACAGGAAAATGCAGTTTCAAGTCCTGCTTGGCAAATGCAGTATGGCCATTGAGTTGGCCCTAAGCTTTTTAAGAGCCTTTTCTCAGTGTACAAGAAGAAAAAGGGGGCCAGAGAGGCAGGATAACACACCCTTTAAGGGTGCTGCCAACACCCTGCTCCTCTGAGCCCCAAATCTGAGCCAGACCTGGGTCTTCCAGAAGTTCAAGGCCTAGAAATCGGTCAAAGCTTGCACTTGGCAAGGGCATCCCGGAAAAGAGCCTGGGGACTCTTGCCGTGAACCTTGCAGTGGGGGCTGCCTGGGGCTTGGACCCTATCTGGAATGCCCCCTCTCCCCCCGTCGCTCTGAAAGCAGGAGGGAGCATCCAACCTGTTGAACTTGTGTATTGACAAGTTGTCACGCTCTGCTGAGGAAGATTGCCTTGAATTAATTTGTTTGTTTAAACTGTTGGTGGTAATTGTCACGTCTCCCTTGCCTTCCTCCAGCACACTCCGAGGTGGCTTTCCCTTGTCCCATCCCCCAGGGTTCCGGGGCTCAGGTCCTTTTCTCTTGGGGCCTTGGTGGCTAAAACCATTTGTAGGGGAGACTTGGAGGTGGAAGGAGTTGGTCTCTGCGAACCTGGCTATGTGTTAAGCTCTCTTTCTCGGTGGTGGGACCGAGTCTCACAGAGTTCCAGGTTTCCCGGGGATCCCTGGGTGGGGAGGATCACGGAGCATCTTCCTGACTCTTGCCCATCTCAGATCCCTGCTTCCCATGTGTGCTGGGAAAACGTGCCTAAGTGCTGTGCACTACGTGCCCTCTCGCTCCTGGGTGACCTTTCGGGCCCGGACGTGAGGATGGGCTGATCCAAGTGTCACCGCACCTCTGATCCCAGGCCTGTGTCCATCTGTTTGTCTCTGTAGCGGTGCAGCACGAGCGGGGGCCTCGGACGTCCACCATCCGCAAACAGGTGGCCCTCTATTTCCGTGGGCACAAGGAAGACAACGGGGCCTCTGCACACTTCCCCTCCGCAGCGCTGCCAGCTCCCGCTTTCTTCACTGCGGTCACGCAGCTGGAGCCTCACGGTCTGGAGTTGGCTGCTGTGTCTGCCACCCCTGAACGGCAGACCCTCGTGAGCCTGGCTCAGCCCACGCCAAAGGTCAGTGGTTCTGCTGAGTCCAAAGAAACTACTCTTTGAGCGGGGGTGGGGGTAGGGGAGTAGACGCGCTCTTTCTGAGCTGAGACCCCCGCGGTCAGGGAAAGGTGGAGGCATTCGCAGATGCTCCAGGTCTCCTGCTTCTTCTGGTTAAGCCAGTCATCAAAGATACTGATGATTAGCGTCCGACAGACCACCCTCGGAGGTGCTACAAATGCACTCCCAAGAACATGGGGTGGAGGCCACCTTTAGGGACCGCTAAATCCGTCACTGTTGGGGAGTGGAGCTGTCTAATCCCAGCCTTAGATGCTCCCCCAGTGGCCAGAACTGACTAGAACTCCACCTTGTTAACTCCATCTTGGGGAAAGGGCCTCTCGAGATGCCCCGAGATCTATAATTCTGAACAATTTTAGTACAAGATAGAAAAATATAGAAATCATTGTTAGGACGGCTGCCTAACACTTTAAACCACTTCAGGGCTGGCCCTTACCAGCAGGATCACGGCCTGAAGTACCTGGAAGGCTGCCACCTAGGGATTGCACTGGGGGGGGGGCACTGAAGGAGAACCTAGGATTTCCCCCAGAGGACGCCAGCTGCAGCCTCACACTGCAGGGAAGCCAAACACCTGGGCACATACACACGCACAATATTTAATATTGCTTTCTTACCCCTGATGTGTATAATAAGCTCTGGAAAGTAGTGTTATGAATATGTTGTCAGTTATGAATGGGAATGCTCTGTGAATGATTAAGATGTCTAATTGAAATATTTCCATAATATACTAATCCTTTCTAAAAATACTCATATGCATATTTGTGTTTGGGATGCCTATTAATTTATACTTTTTCACATCTATTTTTATTTACACAAATGCAAGCAGTTCTTGTCTAAATTGGGAGCTAGGCCTGGTACTTGGCTCAGCCCAAGGAAAATTTACTGCTAGGGACAGGATAGCCAGACACCCCTTTGGAAGACAGAGGCCTCCAGAGAATGAAAATATGCTTCCCCCAATAAACATCATTCCCCAAATTCTGTAGATAGAGATCTTTGGAGGCAACTGAATGCCTACACAGAGCAGCAGATTTCCTTCACCCCCACCCTCTGTTGAACCAGTACATTGAAATGTCAGCTGTTTTGGCAAAGCTGTGGTTCCCTCACTTACAGGCATTTATTTCTCTTTCTCCCTCTTCCCAGTATCCCCACGAAGTGAATGGGACCCCAATGTATCTCTATGAAGTGGCCACTGAGTCAGTGTGTGAATCAGCTGCCAGGCTTCTCTTTATGAGCATCAAGTGGGCAAAGAGTGTACCAGCCTTTTCCACATTGTCTTTGCAAGACCAGGTATGACCAACAGGGCACCAAGGGACTGGAAAGGAAGCAACAGTCCTCAGCCTTATAAGCTGGGTGCCACCTGCATGACCCAGCCAGGCAGGTGTACATTCTGAACATGAGAAAACCATTTATCTTTACCAACATCATTCTGGAGGTTCAAAATATTTACTTACAGACTTATTTGTTAGGAATGTTATTTCAGAGTAGCTGGGTATGCTATAGGTAAATATATACATAGAAGTACATTATCTCTTGCTAAAGTTTAATTGAAACATAAGATTTAAAAAATCTTAATGTTCTTTACCACTGGAGATAAGTCAGGGGTGATGACTTTAGTAATCCTAGCACTCTTCGGAGGCTGAGGCTGGAGAATCTGGAGTTTTAAACCAGCCTGAGCTACAAGAAAAACTATTGATAAAAAGATGTCCTCTTCCAAACACTAAGCTGGGAACAGAGGTGGCTGAGTATTCGTTTGTGAGGTTTTCTATCTTCAGCTTTATCTTGTCCACTGCGATGCGCGCAGCTCCATGGAGAACCCAGAGGCACTGCCTTGTAGACTAGCATCTCGATTTTGGAAACAATAAAAAAGTAATTTTACATAATTCTTTGGTTATAAATGATGTTCAGAAGTGAAAAAAATTATGTGTATCTAAAAACCTGCAATTTAGCAAAACCCATAGAATTTCTTGCTAGGCATATTAAAAGTTGCCCTTGTCAATATACTTTTAATCTTAAGAAGAAGAAAGAAACAAAGTACCCACAAATACTGACTGCTAAGGGCACTCCCATAAGTGAATGACAGGGTTTTTTTTTTTTTTTCCCATTAAGGCTAATAAGCAATTTTTTTGCTTCTTTTTCTTTTTTGGTTAGTGAGGGTCAAACCTGGACCTTGAGTATGCTCAGCGAGTGCTGTGTCACTGTGTCACAGACATGGTTCTAAAGGCAGAGGGTTTAATTCTTTTCATACCTAACTAATCATAAGAGCACCTTCCAGATGCCTCTCCTTTGGGGGGGGGGCAACGTGCCAAACCTTGATATCCTAGCATGAAATGTGGCCACAATTACTGCTTGCCTCTAATTTTAAAATTATTTTCTGTACTCAATGCAATAAAATAAAAAAAAATGAAGCATTTAAAAAAATTAAACATTTTGGCCTAATTGTGAATTTGTTAACAAACCTTCATGATTTTGAGCTTTCAGAAGTAAATTCTTTCATATAAATCATCCAGCTTTGAAAGATTCTTAAACATAAAGAATTGTTTTTAACATTGTAGGTAATGTCTCTGAGCAGGGTTTGTGGCTGCCCTTTGATTTTTTTGAGCTGTCTTCCTCTCTCTCTCTCTCTCTCTCTCTCTCTCTCTCTCTCTCTCTCTCCCTCTCTCTCTCCACACTCACACACATGTATATGTATAACTTGGCCAATTTTTTTTTGAAAACAAGAATATGTAGACTCTAATCTAAATAAAATTCACTTTCTGTCTACCACTTAGCCTTTTGCTGGAAACCCTTAAACAATAAGCAAACTATAGTGAAGTGGAATTCAGGATATTAATTTGGAAAAGAAGCCGGATTTTCATTTTAAATATTCAATAGCACATTTTATTAGAATGGGAATGACAAGCACCTTGATGCTGTCCACTTATGAGTCTCAGAAAAATCAGGCAGGGAAGCAAGAGTGGTAAACTCAGCAAACCCCAATTAACATAATTACACCCTGATTTTCCCTCATGCCTCTGGGGAATTAGTGATCTCTCCCTCTCTCCCAGCCCCCTCAACTCTCCAGGAAGATGGGGACCCTGACATACACGCTTAGTCAGGAGTCTTCAGCATTTCACAGCAGAGCAGTCTACCTGCACAGCCACTGGTGCCATCTTATGCATTTTAGGTCTCTAGAGGAAATCTAGGTGGCCAGTCATGGGTGGCAGGCACCACAGACATGAGAGGAAAACCCTCTCCTGAGGGACATTGACTCTGAGGAACTGGAATGGCTGACTGGGAAATGTGTGTGTGTGTGTGTGTGTGTGTGTGTGTGTGTGTCTATAGGCACAGCTTCAAAAAAAAAGAGAAAACATGGAAATAAGAAGAAAATAATTTATTTGGACTTTTTTTTTTAAACTAAGACAGGCATTTAAAACACTTTAAAGGAGATTTACATATGGAAATTGTTTATAAATTTATAAATTACACGCTATATTATATTATACATCTATTGTATGACAGCTGATGCTTTTGGAAGATGCTTGGAGAGAACTGTTTGTTCTAGGAATAGCACAATGGGCCATTCCGGTTGACGCTAACACTCTACTGGCTGTATCTGGTAAGAATTGCACAATTTAATGACTTTGTTGTAGAAATTACCATAAAAATACATTACTGAGAAAAGAACAACATGTAAAGAATAACAAATTTCTGCTGAACAATAGAGTATACCTGTCATTTATAAATCTATATTTAAATGCAAATAATGTTGTTTTGTTGTATTCATGACTGCTTGCATTGTTATTTAAATGCAAATTACTGTGTTTGTTATCATCCAAGAGAAGATTTTATATTAACTTTCATACAATATAACCAGTTTACATGGAATCAGATATCTCAGAGTGACAATTGAATAGATATTGATATGCAGGATTTTGTCAAAAATCAATATTAAAACATGAAAATGCCTCCATATTAGAGTATTTATCCCATATTTCAATTCTAGGCATGAATAGTGACAACACAGACTCCCAGAAGCTGAGCAAGATCATATCTGAAATACAGGCTCTGCAGGAGGTGGTGGCCCGGTTCAGACAGCTCCGGTTAGATGCCACCGAATTTGCCTGTCTGAAATGCATTGTCACTTTCAAAGCTGGTAAGCAGACACAGACAGGCCCAGCTTCCCCTCTCCTCCTTTTGTTCCCCCGTTGGTTGTTGGTTCAGCTACTTCAAGGTCAAGTTATAGACTTGGTGGGGGGAGCAATGGTGTTTCCATGGGGCTGCCCCAATGACCTGGTCTCCAGTAGTCTTGGAGGATTTCCAGGCTGTCATCCACTTCCAGTGCCCTGTGAGTCCACAATCCTCCCTATTCTGTCTCTCACAGTTTCCCGGTCTTCATTTCTAGTTCCTACACACAGCGGTTCTGAACTCAGAAGTTTCCGGAATGCTGCCGCCATTGCAGCTCTTCAAGATGAAGCTCAGCTAACTCTTAACAGCTACATCCATACCAGGTGACCACTGTTTGCTGTGAACGCACTTAAGAAAATTGCCTCCATTGTGAAGGTTCCAGCAGGCAGGAGGAAACAGTTCAAACGTTGAGACTAATTATCCCATTGCCAGCCAGTTAATTTAGTTAGACTCCACGTCCTCACCTGTCTCTGCGGGAGGGTGGGAAGGGCAATTGAATTAAGAGCTGAGAGTGCAGAGCTCTGCCGGGCACAGTTGCTGTGCTGACTAGCCAGCTGACCAACCAAAGGAGCTGCTCAGGCTGTGAGTCTGCCTGTGTAGAGAGTCAAAAGTAACAAAGTCAGGAACGTTAGGTTGCTAGGTCAGAAAGTGCTCAGATCGTCCTTGGACAAGTGCCCTTCTTCAGAGGCCAACTCCAAGTTCAAGGCGCTCAGGGATTCACAGAGGCTATCTTTATTCTGGCCATGCCTGTTGCTTGGGTTTGGTGACTGGTGTCTGCTGAGCTATCTGAGGTCCCAGCACCCACTACGTTGCTTCTGTCTAGGCAGGGCTCTCTGACTGACATTGGATATAGGTAGAAACTCTCCAATATGGGAGCTCAATAAAGTTTCCCCAGCCCAGCACCAGCATGGACTTTCTGATTCTATTTTCAGAAGCAAATAGGCAGGCTTTTAAAAAGTAACGAAACCTCTCTAACGTCCTAGATTGGGATGTGTCAGATCTAAGGTTGAAATAGAATCAAGAGGTACTCATGGAAGCCTGACTCCATCCCCTCAACATTAACCATAGACACTATGGTGGAGATAATTATGTGGACGGAGGCCATTAATGCCTTCCTCAGCTGAGTGGTCAGAGAAATCCCAAGTCAGTAGTACCTGTGGGTCTAAAAGCCCCTTATTTCTGTCATGAGTAGCGCTTCGATTGCTGAATGAGTAAAACTGTTTTGTGTTTATAAAATACCATCTTTAGTATTTAGAAATGGCATTGCTTGGTAGCTAATATAAGTACCCTTTTCCAAAGTAAAGTGCAATGGCTAGGAAATTTAAAACCCACATTGAACAAGTTGTAGGCACTTGATTTTTGTAATTCAAAATTACAAAGGAACCATACGTAATGTTTCCCCCATTAAGACTGATTTGTGTGCTTCAACTAACCTTTGGCACTCAGAGCCAGGAGAATATTCAGAACACTAAACAGAGAACATGGAATTCAGTTATTGATTCAGCCAGCACTTGTTAGTGCAAGGTATCACTATGCACAGGTGGGTGGTGCAAATTATCAGAAAGAACAAGGAACTGCCCTTAGCATTTCTGTCTGACACAGGACAGGAGAGGATGTGAGAAGTGGGAGAAATACATCCTGACTGGAAAAGAATGAGGAGGATATGAGAGAGGAGCCTTGCAGGGTGGGGGACCGCAGTAGGGAGGGCTGAGGACAGCTCCTGGGGTGAGCAGGGAGACTCTGAGACAGCCTGGTATTCCAGGACCTGCTGACAGGATGGCCTGGGTGACTCCTACCACAGATGATCACAGTCTATTTTGGAGACTCGGTGAGGACGACATATCTTACCCTGGAGTATGTGGAAGAGTCTGGAAGACGTGTGTGTTTCATGGAACTCCTAGCTCACTATATCAGCTGGAATTATAGCTTAAATTAATGTTAGGGTCAGATGTGACAAAATAACCATCCCTTTTTGTCTTAGGTCTTTCAAAGCAGTGAGCACTCTAAGTATGTCCCTGCCTGGAAAAACAAGATCTGAAATTGAACTGAAAAGCTAACATGAAAACTTATGTATCTGTTAGTGTCCTGTGATCAACTTCTGTAGTTATCTAGGATATATGGAGCTGGCCAGGAACTGGCCTGTCACACTGCCATGTTAGAATTGATCATGAATCTGTGATAGACATAAAACATTTAGAACTGATAAAGGAACTTCTAATTATTCATGCTAATAGGTGAAGTCAGGGGTACATATTTTACAAAATAATTAAACAATATATCTTTTTTTTTAAAAAAAAGAATTTTGGGGCTGGACAGATGGCTCAGTGGTTAAGAGCACTGAGTGCTCTTCCAGAGGACCCGGGTTCAATTCCCAGCACCCACAGGGCAGCTCACAACTGTCTGTAACTCCAGCTTCAGGACAAAACACCACTGTACATAAAATAAAAATAATAAATCCTTTTTTAAAAAAAGGAAGTTCTAACAAAAAAAATTCATACCATCCCCATCTTCCCAATCTCATTACTCTTAAAAATAAAATAAAATAAACAAAAACCCCATTGATTCCCATTGGTGCTGCCTGCATAGGCTAAGGCTACCCACTGGAGCATAGGCAACCTACCAGGGGCTTTGTCCCTGCAATAAACTGATGCTCCCGATTCAGTAGCCATCAACTGTCAGGAGCTCCTCATCTAAGGGTGACACTTCTTGAGCCCCTCCCCATTCATGCTTCAATTTCAGTAGACTTGATTTTATGCAGGTCTGTGCCTGCGGCCACAACCATCCTGCATTTGTTCGTTAAGCCGGCCTGTGTTTCTAGAAAACATTGTTTCAAAGCAGTCTCCTGAAACCTCCTCCTCTTCCTATCATTGTACCTTGCTTCTAAATGAGCCCTGGGGTGGGGCTGGGATGTGATACAGATGTCCTGTTGATGGCTGAGTGCTGCACAGCCTCCTCTACAGTTTGATCTGTTGTGAGGGTCTCTGTATTAAGCATTGTATACTGGAAAAAAGCAGCTCCCCTGATAACAGCAAGAACTGTAGTAATCTACAGTATTTAGAGAGCAGTTTGATACAGTGTTCATTCTGCAACATAATACTGGTAGGTACTCCCCTAAGGCCTATGACATACTCAGTCCAGTTAACAGTACCTTGAGTTTGTCTTGTGGAGTGGTCCTTAAATCCACTACAAAATAATCTTGAGCAGTAACACACACATTGCTATTGTCTCTAGGTGGGAAACATATATAAGCCATTCTTGTTGACTGAGTGACTAGCTCTTTCCCAAGTAGAGAATAAAAGAGGTGGGAGAAGGGATAATCCACTTGCAGACGATCAGGAGTTAACTCTTGGGCTGGTGCAGCTCAGCGGCAAAGCTCTGGATTGCCTTGAAAGCACAAGGCTCTGGGTTCATCCAGCACCTACGCCAGCCACAGTGTTTAATTGTGATTCCTGGATTCTCCCAAACCCGACCTTTCCAGCATGTGTTATTTCCAGCAAGTGTTTCTCATCATGGGGAAGATTTAGCATGTTGGGTGGAAACGGACTGTCTAGGTATTCATCCTTGCTACCTCAGCTCCACAGAGCTCTAGTCCTGGGGAGGGAAGGAGTCCCTGGAGAGAAGGGACTGCTTAAGGCTGGCAGATGGCTCAGCACAGACAACAAGAGGTGACTGAGTTCAGCTGTTTCACTTTTCTGCTAAAGTTGTTGGCTGGTGTTTTGCTTGGGTTTCTTTTGGTTGTTGAGAGACTCTTATTCTATAGACCAGGCTGGCCTGGGTTCACTATCACTATGAGTCCAGGCTAGCTTTGAACTCATAGCAACCCTCTTCCCTCATCTCCCAAGACCTCAGATTCCAATATGAACCACCACATCCAACAGTTTTTCATTTTTACTGTAGATAATTGTCTTATTAAGTGTTGTCTGGTGCCCTGTCCAAGAGTTCCTATGAAACTGAATTATATGACAGGCAAACAGGGTAGTAGGGTGAGTTCTTTGCCCAGAGCTCAGAGACAGGTATGGGAGTTGTTCTTCTAGACACTGTAGGGTGGGGCTACTAGGCAGGTAAACTGTTAACACATTCCTGTAGAGAATTTTGATCTGTTTCTGGCTCCTGTGGCCTAAGTGGAACATGGCTTAATCTCACACATGTCCCTGGAGATCAGTTTTAGGTGGCTTTTTCTTGGTGGGGGATGCTTTCCTGTAGAGGGCATTCATGTCCAACCAAGCCATGGGCTGGAGCAGTATCAGGTCGTAAGAGGTGAGGTACAGTATCTAAAGACAGTGGGGACTGAATACGTATATCTGAGTACAAATGTGTGTTGGGCATCAAGTAAGGAAATTGTTAAGCAATTTTTCCCATCTTTAATTATGTGCCAATTTCATTGACATGAAGCCGGTGGCACTGCCGCCCAACAGGACTCAGTCTTTAATTTGCAGAGTAATAAGGGCAGAATTATTCCTGAGAGTGACAAAGTATAATGCCTGAATAATAATTGGGAGAATTGCTTAGGAAAAGAAGCCATTTTATTTGAGAGGAATAGTCTGTTCAAGAGTGTTGAGAATTAAAAAAATATAAATTCCACTACCAGCTTCATAATCAACCTTATGGCCATTCCTTAGGGTGACAACATTACATTTATTCTTTGGTTAAAAATTAGCATCAGGTGTCTTAAAGCTGATTTGTCTAGAACTAAAAATGCCCTCTCCTTGCTGATGTTGTGGGGCTGGGGAAAAGAAAGGGGAAGAGAGAGAGAGAGAGCCATTGAGCACATGTGATGTGGGCAATGCCATTTCTGTTTTTGAGATTCCAGTTGTCCACCTGTGAAACAGGGACCAGGGCAGTTGTCCTGGAGTCTCCTGTAGCATGCCGCTGCAGTGGTCTACAGCATGGTACTGAAGAGGCCCAGATCAGGAAGTTAGCCTAGGTCTGATGTGTGTTAGGTATAAGATGTGAGTCCCTGCTTGTGTGGGGCTCTGACATTGCTTTCCTGGCTTCTCCTATTGCAGATACCCCACTCAACCCTGCCGTTTTGGAAAACTCCTGTTGCTTTTACCAGCTTTACGTTCAATTAGCCCATCCACCATAGAAGAAGTGTTTTTCAAAAAAACCATCGGCAATGTGCCAATTACAAGACTGCTTTCAGATATGTACAAATCCAGTGACATCTAAGCTCTCCAGCCCCCACTTTCCAAGATGGGGCAGTAGCAGATGGACTTTTACCATGCAGGATAAGCCTCAATTAACAGACCTTCCTGGAAGGAGAAACCTGGGAATGAGCTGCCATCAGGAAAAAATGCCAGTGGGCACACACATAATAGCTATGATCCATTGCTCCACGGAAGTTACTTTTGCCATACCCTGGGATGGGTGAACTGAGGGCACCACAGGGCGAGTCAGACATTCTGCCTCTGACCCGGAAGATCCGACTGGACCAGTCAAAGTTGAAAAACAAGCCCCACTTTCTTTTTCTTTTTAGAACATCAAGACAGTCGCTCAAAAATAGCTTTGTGTAACATTGTACTGCAGCCTTCAGAACTTGGTCGGGTTGGAGCATTTACTATAAAAAAAAAATAATGCTTAGGTTTTAAATCAAAACTATTATCAAAAATTTCCCTTCTATCATAATACTTAAGTGGCCTTCAGAACCAAGTAAGTGAAATGTAGCTTATGCTGTGTAAATCCCTCCCCCCTTTTTCTGTTCTTTCTTCTTAGTACCACAGGCCAGGCAACCTCATTAAAGGAACTGACGACAGAAAGGACTTTCTCGCCAAGACTTCAGGTTGGATAGCATCACAAACCAGAGGCGCTCCACTGGAAGATCTCAGTCCAGGGAAAAGGACTCCACACAGCAAAACCAAATAAATGGAGCCCAGTGACTGGGTGAGACCGATCCGCTGTCCGTCATCACAGTGCTGAAGCCAAAGGCCTTAAGGGCCATCAGATGGTACATGAAGCGCAAGTCAGAAGGAACTTCAAGGAGATGCATGCTAACCAGATTCCTGATCATTCCATTGCTAACAGCCTGGGACTCTTGAATGCCTTTCAGAAAAGTCTGGTTTCTAATAAAGCCTTGAATGCATATACACACACCCCACATCGTCCTACACTCTAAGCTGCTCCTTAGGTATGAATCTATACTTATGGAAATGTAGAAACAATTTTAAATAGCTGCTGTACTTTCCACATTTTGATTTACTAGGTACTAGCACTGAGGGGGAGAAATTCAGCACTTGGACTAGCATAGATTGAGTCAAACTTCTCTTGTACAAAGTGAATTAACTGATTTGTGAAGTTAAAAGGTTGTACTCATTGTATTTACAAAGAATAAAAATATATTGAATTTAAGTAAACTCTGCCTGGTTTTTTTCCTGCCTCCCTGGCTTGGTCCTCTGTCAGCAGCAAGGTAGCAGTGTCCCCAGCTAGTATAAAAACCTAAGCCTGGAGCCCTCCAGCATGGAGCAGAAAGAACTGAGCTACAAAGGCAATTTCCTTTTTACAGTGAAGCCCATTTGTAAAATGATGAATAAAGAAATAAAACATAAGATCTCATTCTCTACAGCACTCAGATGTAATTGCATCTGTTAGGAAAATTGCTGTGTGAGGAAGAACAAGACCGACAAACAGACTTCATTCCTTACTCGGTTTCCAACTCCCACTGGTCCTGACCAGGAGCTGCAGTCATTGTACCGGTGAGTAAAATGGAGAGGGTACAACAGAAAGGCCATGCAGATCCAGAAGTCCCAGGAGATCTCAGAGAAATGGTCCCTCTGCTGGAGCCCCGGAGTGAGCAGCATGGACTTGTGGGTAGCAGGCCAAACCAGAGTTAGCACAGCTCTGATCCTGGCTGAAGTGGCCTTGCAGGTAGAATCATGGTGTTCAGCCTCCAGGCCTCATCGGGTGGATCTTCAGAGAAGCACAGTAGAAGACTCACCTGTTGTGCATGGGGCTCTGGTTCTAGACTTAGGGCCATACAAGCACAAAAGGTCCTTAAGTGAGTGTGTAAAACATTCCTTCAGCTCTCTGTATATCTCACAACTCAAGTGTCCATCATCAGAGAAGAGCCATGGGAAATGGGATGAGATGACTAGGGCCCATGTTTCATTGGCGGTAAATTTTCAGAATTGTAAAGGAGAAAGAAATGAATTGCCTGGGATACATGTGACTCGGTATCATTTATATAATTTTGCAACCCCAGACCAGAGAGCCTATGTAATTATTTAAATGTTAGGGTAAACATTTAATGCAAGCATGGGCAGATTAAATACTAACTCTTTGTAGACAGAAGTCAGACCTGGGAAGTTATAAGATCGGTAAGGGGTAACAAGGGGACCTTCAAACATCTGTGTAATGGCTTAATTATTAAGAAAATCAGAAACACCTGTGAGATAAAAGACACGCCTCAAAATACTGGCTGAGGGGTCGAGCTTGTTCATCCATGTATTAGTCAAGTTTTGCTTCAATGCCGCTAAGTGACAATTCCCAAAGCACAAATCAAAGGTCCAACCTATGCCATCTGATGTATGTAACATGTCTGGAAAATAACCTTCCAAGATTTAAAAAACCCATCTATTGGATGAGAGTCAGGCAGCTTTGTTGATTTGACTTGAGCTGAAGTTTTGTTTGAGATGTAACCCTGGCTTAGCCTCTCAAATTTACAACCCTCCTGCCTTAGCCTCCCCGGTACTGTGCTTTGAGGCATGCATTGAGACTTGGGTCTGGGGCTCAGTTCATAGAGTGTTTACCTAGTAGTTTGAAGCCCTGGGTTTGGTCTTCAGCACCGCATAACCCAGAAGAGTTTTAGCACATGAAAAATCTTGGCACTGGAGCGTAGAGACAGGAGGAAAATGGTCATTCTTGACTACACAGCAGGTTGAAAGTATGTAAAAGAGGCCTGTTTTCCCATCTCACGCCTGTCCCTGCAGACATTTAAAGCTAGGAAGAGATGCTGCTCTCTGTACTGATGGTTTAGCTCGGGACTTTTGCAAAAGTTGATGATTCTCATTTGTAACGGCAGAAATGACCAAAACAAAGACATTGCAGCGAGAAGCTGTGTTCTCTGACTTGTCAACCAATGTGCTCTTTAATGTAACTGAGAATACTTGGGTAGTTTACAACAGATCACAATGTTCTAGGTATCATTATGATTCAGTTCATCGCCCCCCACCCACCTGGGAGGGAGCTCACTTTCCCGAGCTTAGACTTGACCACAGGTCTAGCTTTGGCCAGTCAAAGGGAACTGGCTCAAGATTCTCAAGTTACTTCATTGACAGCTCAAGGTTTTACATCTAATTTAAGATACCATGAATTAAACCCACTGGCCAGAGACTGGCCACTGCTGCCTTCCTTGATCTCCTTCCTTTTCAAGAGGAGCATCTGATGTAGCCCAGGCTGGCCTCAAACTTCTGATATCCTTTCTCATTTCTTTGAATGCTGGAATTACAGGCCTGTCCTGCCATGCCATTTTTATTGAAATGGAAACACGACTTTTCCTATGTGCCTAGTTGTTCCCTGGCTGTCCACCTAGTTGACTATCATTCAGTGTAGCTGCTTTGGTGTCTTGGGTTTCTATGGCTGTGATCAACATCATCACCAAAAGCACCTTGGGGAGGAAAGGGGTTATTTCATCCTCTAACCCCGAGGTTAGGCTCCTCATGAAGGAAGGCAGAGTGGGAACTCAAGGCAGGAACTGAAGCAGATGCCTGAGGGAACCATGTTTGCTGGCACCCAGGATTACCTGCCCAGGAGCAGTACCGCCAGCAGTGAGCCAGAACCCCATCCTATCTGGTGGGGGCACTTTGTCTAATGAGGTTCCTTCTTCCTGAATGGCTGGATTTTGTGTCAAGCTGACATAAAGCAGCGAGCACACTGGGTACCCCATGTTACAGATGGGTACCCCATGTTACAGATGGGTACCCCATGTTACAGATGAGTACCCCATGTTACAGATGAGTACCCCATGTTACAGATGGGTACCCCATGTTACAGATGAGTACCCCATGTTACAGATGGGTACTCCATGTTACAGATGAGTACCCCATGTTACAGATGGGTCTCTGGCTACCTCTTTGTTGACTGGCCTGGGTTGTTTGCCGATTTTCACCCCAAACTAAACCTCAAAGAACCAAACTTCTAAGCATACAGTTTTGTGGCTTTGCAGGGTATTTCTGCAGGATAGAGTCTTAGAGTGGTGTTTCTGGGTCAAAGATTATATGCATTTTAAATTTTGATGGATACAGCAAATGCCTCTCCAAAGGGTTGTATCAATCTGCACTCCTGCCAAGAGGCTCTGAGAAGGCCCATTTCTCTGCTCAGAATTTAAAAGTGCTTTTAATCAGACAAAGGCTTGATGAACACTTGAGAAGCTGTTAGAAAAATACAGAAAATGCATATGTTCCCATCATGGATATGCCTCCCATATGATGCTATTGCTCTGGGTAAGCAGGTCCTGCCTGGCCCCCATGGTCAAAGCTGCATTGCTAGGCCATGTTTGTGAACCTGAGGGATGCCCATGTCACAATGAGGGAGAAAGTGAGTGAATGGAGAAGCCGCAGCTTGACTCATGTCTTCTCCTGCTTAGGTCTTACTACACAAGCCACCCTCGGTGGTAAAATACATACCTACTGTGTACAAGGTCCTGGGTTCAATCCTCACTGCTGCAACAACCAACCCCCAAGAGAACACTAAAAGAATTGATTCTCATTTAAAAAGAACATTTAACAAGTAATCATTGTTAAAATAGCAATCTCTCTCTCTCTCTCTCTCTCTCTCTCTCTCTCTCTCTCTCTCTCACACACACACACACACACACACACACTCACACACACACACACACACACACACTCTCTCTCACTCACTTTGTGGGAAGGGGACACCAGAGGGAGGGAGGGAGAGAGGGAGGGAGGGAGGGAGAGAGGGAGAGAGGGAGGGGGAAATGACATTATTGAGTAGATTGCAGAGATAGCAGACTGGGCAGAAACTCCCCATAACCTGAGTTAACTGCTGTACCCTTATCACAAATGACAAATGGCTTATTTCCCATGTGCTCTGCATTTTTAGTAGGGCTCGTAGGTTTTTGGAACGGGTGCTAGCTCTTCTTCTCCAAATCCTGCTAACCTCCACAGGGCCTGCTGTGGAAGGCCATCAGCGCTCAGCTGCACACAGCCAGCTGGCCCATCAGAAGTGTGGCACCATGCACACTCTCAGACAAGAAACCAGAGTGCCGCCACATGTCCTGGCGTCACTGTGTCATGCTGGAGTGCTACAGTGCTCTATTTGGAAACTGCCTGTAGAGTCAATGCCACAAGACACCAAGGGCCTGCCTACCTTTGCTCTTCAGACCCACAGGGTAGGTAGCCTTGTTCTGTCCATGGTACTCTGTCACTAATATCTTTTGATTTCTGAGTTCCAGCCCCCTGAGCCAGTGTCAGGGAGATTGCAATTCCTTCTCCATGAAGGTGAGAAGATAGACACAGCCCTTGTTCCCCAATGATCAGTCTAGGTGTCTCCTCAGCCATGAGCCTGGGGAAGGAACATGGGCCAAGGTCAAGAGGCTGGGCTTCTAGTTATGGCTCGCCAGCTGCCTCTCCCTCTTCCTTCTGCAAGAGGAATGCTCAGCGCAGCAAGCCTAACTACCCTCCCTCTGGTCTAATATCTTGGGTCATTATCTTTAAGTGGGCCCAGGAGGCCACCAAGAGTAGTTCTGCTTGGTGGCAAGACTAATCAGATTAAGCCCATTTTCAAATATGCTTAAGCTTGGCTACTGGCCTGCCAAATCCTTCTATTAGACAAGGCTGTCTCCATCTCTGGGCTGTTCATTGGATCTCCTGGGAGCTTTAAAAATCCCACTACTCTGGAACTGTAGTCCAAGCCAATTAAATCAGCCCCCTGGAGGTGTGTGTGAGTGATGTGTGTATGTGTATACTGTGTGTAGGGTGGGGATTTATGCAAGTGTGTGTGTGTGTATGGTATGTATGTGATGATGACTATATGTGGTGTGTGGGTGTGTGGTATGGTATATGGTGTTGTGACTGTGTGTACTGTGTGTGTGGTGTCTACATGTGGTGTGTGTGGGGTGTGGTGTGCTATGGACTGTATATGCGATGTGTGTATAGTGTGTATGTGGTGTTTGGAGGCTATGTGTGTGTTGAACCCAGGGCTTTGTTCCAGATGCCTTAGCCATTAAGCCAGATGCCAGCCTGATCCAAGTTTTAAACTACCAAGTGACTTTACTTGCCACTAAGGCTAGCTGCCCCGACCTGGGGAAGGGTGCATCTTCAGGTTCCAGGATTGCTGGTGAGCCTCATCCCTTGTGCTTGGTTACCCCCCCCCACTCTCTGGTGACCTTTTAAAAAGTTAATTCTCCCCCTCTTCTCCTGCTCTGGCCTGTCATTGAGCTTCGCCAGCTGATTGCAGAGCTTGTGATTGAGGACCTCTTCTGACTCAGTCCTTTTCCCCCAAAATTAACGTGATCATTAAGGCTTATAATTTCACTCACCAGTGCTATCAATCAAGGGGCCGAGAAAACGAAGTTAAGAGTCCTTTTGTAATTGGCAGCAGCCTGGGATCCTGAGCAGAGCATTCATGGGCTGTAGGGAGGCTGGAGGAAGGGGGAGTTGGTATGCAGAATAGAGCTGCACCCCTGAACTGACTCCCAAAGCAAGCAGCAGCAGCAGCACCATCCCCTCCCACAACCCCCACACCCCACCGTAGGATGCTGCAGTCTCTGTCTTCTGTGGATGTTGAGATGGGTTCCCATGTCTCTTGGAGGTGTAGCCAGTTTTTCTAGCCCCCGAAATAAGGAAGATGAACAGATTCTTTATACAAGATAGAGAACTCAAGTCTGTCTCAGGAGGATAACTTGGTCTGGATTATTCATAGTTCAGAGTGGGGCTGAGGCTGTCAGATCCAGAAAGGCTAGCACATTCTTGCCTTCTACCTCAGACACTCCAGCTGGGCCCAAAGCAATGGCAATGCATGTTCTCCCCCCCCCAAGTAACTCCAAGCTGACTCTGGTGTAGGAAACTGTTAATCAGACCAGCCCAGGGCAAGAGCTGAACTCTTCGTGGGAGGCCTTGGGTATCTGATTCCAATTCTAACCTAAGTAATGCCTCGTGGAACACTTAACACATACATGGTAGGTGGCATGTAGGCCAGAGGTGAAGGAACAGCTATTTCAAATACATTGTGCTATAATAGGGGGAGTAGAGGCAAGTACATCAGGAGTTCAAGACCATCCTTACGTATACAACAAGCTTAAGGCAAGTCTGGGCTACAGAGGACCCTGTCTCAAAAAACAATGCCAGAAATAAGAAATCAAATACAACACTATAACAACATGAAACATCTTTTTTCCTTTTAAGACAACACTACAGGGAAATATGGAGGGAAAGCACCTCTGATCTATCTCCTTAAGGCAAGCATTTCAGTTGTTGCTTGATTTCTTAGTCCCTATATGTTTCAATAGCAGCAACCTGTGAACATACTTTGCATTCTGATGTTCTCACCATCCTAATGACGGCTTTCTTTATAACGGTGCCTTTTAAGCAGTGGCTGTCCTAATTAGCAACTGGAACTCTGAGGCTATCAGCCGTGGTTCAGTAGCAAGGGTCGAAGCCTGAGGAACTTAGTTAGAAGGAACTTATCTAAATCTCTGTCGCTCTAAAGAACTCGTGATTCAAAGGCTGAGGTGGAATTCTGCTCCTCAGCGAGGATGAAGAGCAAGCTCCTCTCCTTGCTGGTGTCCCCTCAAGCCGACTGTCCTTCTTGGCCCCACTTAGAACCTCTTCTCACGTGGCTCCTCCCTTCCACTTCCTGTCAGCTAGTTGCTGACGCAGCTTCCCGACCACAGGTGAACTTTATTTAATCAAACAAATGTAAGACATCTTTACATCATTAAACAAATATTCCAGAGCATAAACAAAAGGAACACATCTTAAAATAATATTCTATTACATTCTAGCATTTACATTTCTACTTATAGTTTATGGACCTTGAGAACTCCTTCTATCTACTGTCTGCATAAAAATTATATTGTTTAGTGTGTGCCTGGATGTATTTGCCATTTGTCATTCAGGACTATCGGGCTTATCAAAAGGCTTAATAAAATAAATGCAAAGCATTTGAAATAGAATGAGCAAAGCCTATCCTGGATGGTGTTCAGATCAATGGACTCTAGATAGAGAGACAGCTCAGAGATTGAGAGCACTGGCTGTTCCTCCACAGGAGTTGGGTTCAATTCCCAGCACCCACATGATAGTTCATAGCCATTTGTAGCTTCAGTTCTGTCACATTCTTCCGGCCTGCACAGGCACCAAGCATACAAGTGGTACATAGACACACATGCAGACAAAACACCTATGCCCGTACAATAAAAATAAAATCTTAAAAAGTAAAACTGTGGACTCTTGTTTCCTAATTCCTGAGCAAGGACACAGTGTGAAGTGGGCTCTGGGGATCTACAACAGCTTCCCCAAACCCGTGCTTCCTTGGAACACTGTTGGCACTTGGTCTGAATTTCTCCTGGGGCCACAAGTGCCACCAAGAGACATTCCTTTCACTTTTGAGCTCTTCCAATCAGTGCCAAGGGTGGGCAGAGAACAACTCTTTTAAAAGGTGCATCATGCTGATGAGCTAGCTCAGAGGGTAAAGCTGCTTGCCCTGAGCATGAAGCCTAGCCACATGAGTGGTCAGTCCCCAGGACTCACATGGTAGAAGCTAAGAACCAACTGCATGTGATGTTGCACATGCACCTACATATCCATACCTACATGACAAAAAATACAGACCAAGCTGGGAGTAAGTGTGTAGACCCATAATCCTACTACTTGAGAAATGAAAGGGAGGGGATCAAGAATCAAAGGCCAACTTGGCTGTATATAGTTGGAGGCTAGTCAGCACTACATGAGAACTTGCCTCAAAATAACAAGAAGCCAAAGGAACAGAAAGTGTGGGCCATGTTGGAACTTCTCCCAACACCAGCTGTTTGTAGGTGTCTGCTGTACATTTGTTCTCCTTGGAGGTAGTGTTACCTGAGATTGTGTTGACATTGTTTGGGGTCCCACCAAGCAGGCACCAAGAACATTGTTCTGGTTGTAGGAGCTCAGCATTCTTGTGATGGACTGGTGGATGAGATTAGTTTTTCTTCTGCCTGGTCTGCTACGGGGTCAGTACAGAATGGTTTGACTCAACACTGGGTGCATGATGAGAATGCTCCATACTCAGAATGATTAGTGGGTTGAATACTCAGAACTTGATTAGTGGAACTGTTTAGGAAGGATCATGAAGTGCAGTCTTGTGGGAAGAGATGTGTCACTGGTGCTGGGCTTTGGACTTTCAAATGACTGTGCCATTTCCATTGTCTCTGTTTCCTGCTTGCTGTTTGGAATATGAGATCTCAGCTGCTGTTGGAGCTGTCTGTTACCTCCACTCCACTGTGGACTCTAGACCTCTGATACCATAAGCATCTTCAAAACCTTTCTTCTAAGTTACCGTGATCATGGTACCTTAGAACGGTAACTTAAGACACCATGGCTGTTGGAAGTACAGCCCTTCCCCCAAGTCTCATACAATCTCTTCACATCAGCTTCTTTTCTCTCTGAAGTCACACCATGAGCGTCTCCTGATCTGGCTAGCTTTATGGCAGCTTGACACAGGCTAGGGTCATCTTGAGAGAAGAGAACCCCAACTGAGAAAATGTCAACATAAGATTAGGCTGTAGACAAGTCTATAGAGCTCGCTCTTTCTTTCTTTCTTTCTTTCTTTCTTTCTTTCTTTCTTTCTTTCTTTCTTTAAGGTTTATTATTAGGTATACAGTTTCTGTCTGCATGTATGCTTGAAGGCCAGAAGAGGGCACCAGATCTCATTACAGATGGATGTGAGCCACTATGTGGTTGCTGGGAATTGAATTCAGGATTTCTGGAAGCAGAGCCAGTGTTCTTATCCATTGAGCCATCTCTCCAGCCCCCAGAACATTTTCTTAATTAGTGATTGGTGGGGGAGGGCTCCCATTGTGGTGGGACCACCCTGGGGCAGGTGGTCCTGGCTTCTGTAAGAAAGCATCCTGAACAAGGATGGAACATTCAAGAAGATGCTCCTACTGACAGACTTCCACCACCTCTCAAAAGAGTGCCTCCACCTGGAGGACCAAGCTTCCAGCATACAAAGCTGTAGGGGACACACAAAAGACAAGCCATGACACCCCCAAATCTGGAATTGTTCCAGCTGTAAGGAAACAGGAATGAGGCTGGCTTCCGAAGCAGGCTCTGGAAAACCAGACACACCATGAGCAGACAAGTGCAGCCAGTTGGAGCATTGCTCTGACTGCAGCAGCATGAGCAGGCAGTGTGGTCATCTGAGGCATTGCTGGCTCCAGCCTTGCCATGCCAGTAGCTTTCAGAAAAGGAGAGAGAGCTGTTCACCCTACACAGATCCTCTGAAGAAGGCAGTGACCAGCGGGCTACCCCTAATGGGTTACCCCACATTTCCCACATTTCCTTGGCCATTTAAGTACAAGCCATAGAGAAATTTATAAATAAGGATGAACGTCATTTTCAGGCTTTGAACATATATATATTACATATATATATGGATATATATATATATATATCTCACAGCTGGTTTCTAAAGATAGGAATGAACCTGTTTCCCATCAGCCCCTTTACTTTTGTCTAATTTTCACTTTCTCTAGTTTTCACTATTTCTTTTTTTTTCTTTTTAAACTTTATTTATTTATTTGCCTTGGTGTTTGCCTAGAACTGGAACTACAGACAGTTGTTAGCTACCATGTGGGTGCTGGGAATTGAACCCGGGTCCTCTGGAAGAGCAGACGGTGCTCTTAACCGCTGAGCCATCTCTCCAGCCCCCCTTTTTTTATATTTATTTTTATTTTATGAAAATTGGTGTTTGCCTGAATGTATAACTGTATAAAGGCGTCAGGTCTTAGAATTACAGACAATTGTTAGCTGCCATGTGGTTGCTGGGAATTGAACTCAGGTCCTTGGGAAGAGCAGTCAGTGCTCTTAACCACTGAGCCTTCTCTCCAGCTCTCACTATTTCTTAATTGCTCGTTATTACTACTCATGGCTCAGGAGATTCAATGATGGACTGTCACATCTGAAAGCTTGTCTCTCTTTCACAGGCTTTCTCTCTGGAACTTTGGGTCTTTAGTTTGGGAAGGATTCTCAAATGCATATTTTTAAGAGCACTGATAACTTGCCTAGAATCTACACTCTCTTTGAATAAAGTGAGACATTATGGACCAGCAAGGCAGCTCAGTGGGGAAGGCCTTACTGACCAGAGCTTGATTCCTGGGACTTGCATGATAGGAGGGACCCTTCTCTTACCTTTACAAGGGCATCATGGCATATGCACCCCCACCAACAAGTAAATAATGTAACATATCATTATCACGTTTCTGAGACTCTTTGCTAGATTCTGGGTGCTGGGGTGTTCGGAAGAGCAGAGAAAACATCACGAGAAAGCCCGAGGGTCTGCGTAGGCAGTGCTGGCTCTTATTGGCACTTCCTTTCTTTGAAGAAGGCAGACAGGGTGAACAAGCCCAGAAGTCAAGAGTTAGCCAATTAAACTTGGGGAGAGCACCCTAACTTTCTCTTCTCTTATGAACTAGGTAGAAGTAAGTCTTCACACCTTCTCTGACCCAACATTTTCTCACCTAAATGTTCATTTGAATTAATAAAAAAGTGTGTATTTCTGGTGCTGGCCAAGTCTGCCAGGCCCCCAACTCTTGCCAGCCTGTACCATCTGCAGCCTCCAGGCCTGGCTACTGTCATACATCCTGTGCTCACCTCTCATCAAAAAAAGCTGGGTTTGTTTGGTTTGGTTTGGTTTTCTTCAGCAGATGGAGATCATTACAGAAATCCACAACTGTGAAATGCCCCGCCTCAACTGATACATCTACAAAACAACCCCCTACACCTTTGGCTCAGAAAACATCTTGAAAGAGGGGGCAGAAAGATTTTAAGAGCCAGAGAATCAGGAAATCTGCTGTGAGATAATGTCTTTTGTATGATAAGAGAGCTGCACCCATGAGATCTTAACATTACAGTCACCTACATATGGCCTGTACATAATAGCTCCAGTTGATATGCCAACGTTGATGGGGGAAATCTCCCATGGTCCCACCTTAAGATGAAGTGCTATGGGCAATTAAAAAAACGCTGAAAGAGGAAGAATCTTCTCCAGGGCTGAGATTCCTCATACGTTATTCAATCCCGAGTGGTCAGCCCTAGACACATATACATACAAGAAACACTAAATGGACTCAGGAAGTAATATTTAAAGAAGAATTTGGGGGGCTGGAGAGATGGCTCAGCGGTTAAGAGCACTGACTGTTCTTCTGGAGGACCTGAGTTCGATTCCCAGCAACCACATGGCGCTAACAACTGTAATTCCAAGATCTGACACAGTTACACAGTTATACATGCAGGCAAAACACCAATTCACATAAAATTGAAAAAAAAAAAAAGGTTAAGAACTAGGGGGATGACTCAGTGGTCCAATGAGCACTTGGCACATATGACTGGGTTGGGTTCTATATTGGTTACTTTTCTATTTACGACAAAAGCAAGTTGGAGAGCAAAGGGTTTATTTGGCTCACACATCCCAAGTCCTGGTCCGCTGAGGGCAGAAAGGCAAGAACTCACACTGGGCGTGCACCAAGTATCCTAACTGATCTTATAATAAAAGCCCGGAGCCAGACACTGGGGAAAGCTGAAAGATCAGAGAGACAGAGAACAGGCCACAGCCATCCTCGTCAAAGAGGAAGACCCTGTCTCCAGAAACCCTCAGACTGAACAGGGGAAGTGAAGGCAAACAGGCTGAAAAGAACTGGGCTGAATATCTGCCTCCTTTCTCTGCCCAGCCATATCACTCCTGAGTGCTAAGATGGTTGACTCTGCAGCTGACTCTGCCCTCTGATCTTCAGGCAATCTTTATCTGATACACACTATACCACCACATGGGTGGGAATCTAGAAATGGGCTGATGCAGAGGCTATGGAGGGAGCTGCTTACTGGCCTGTTTCCCATGGCTTGCTCAGCCTGCTTTCTTACAGAACCCAGGACCAACCCCTGGGGTGACTGTACCACAATGGGCTGGGCCCTCCCCATCAACCACTAATTAAGAAAATGCCCTATGGGTTTATCTACAGCCCAGTCTTTGGAGGCATTTTCTCAGTTGAGGTCCTCCTCTCTCAGATGACTCGAGCCTATGTTAACAAAACCTAACACAGCAACCACGTTATTAAAACACATGAACCTATGGAGACCATTTTCATTCAAATTACCACAGATCTCTACCACCCACACCCCACATGAAGGGGGAAGGGAGGAAGGTTGGCTTGAGAACTGTGACAGTACATGCCTGTAATTCCACGACTCAGGTACTGAAGCAGGGAGGTAACAAGTTCGAAGCTATTGTGGGCTACACCGTGTGAAACCTGTCTCAAAAACTGCCTTAAACCCACCTGATAAAGTCAGGTTCTGTTTTAATATTCCAAACTCTTTACCCTTGTCCTTTCTCACAGACGGCAGAGAGACAACCAAACTCCCTGAGTTCTGTGGTGAAGAGACAGTGAGGCCACGGGCTTGCTTCTGAATGGAGAACACCTCACGGAGCTGTTTTCTTTCTCATATTTGGAGATGCTAGATGCAGGAGAAGCACGGGTGTCTCACTAAGCAAATCAGGACTTTGGGTGAAACACAAAGAGACTTGCATGGCTTCTTCAAATCCACAATATGCCATGGATTCTAGCCTCACACATGGAGAGACAGGCAGGGTGCCAAGGCTTAGCATTCCCTAAGCTGTGTGAGAAGCACAGGCTGATTGAGAAGGGGCAGTGTGACTGGATGGGTTGGGTGGACTGATGCTTCTGTGAGCCTCAGGAGTCAGCAGTCAGCAAGGGCTGAAAAAGGGTCAGTCATCCTAGGCCACAGGCTCTGATCAAAGTTGGAGACCAAGCCTGGTTCTATGCCAAGAACCAACACCTGCTCACGGGTACTCAGAGACATTTTCCTAGGATGGTGAGGTCAATGACACCATTCTGGAGGAGCTGTAGCTTTGCATACATCCAGGAACACATCTACTGGACAGCCTCAACAGGGATGCAAGGAGAAGGAAGGGTATCTCTGGATAGCTGTTCAACATCTAACAGGCTGTTTAAATCAACCTCTTAAGATTAGCTGAAAGTATTTCTGGGACAGGATCTTGCTAAGTAGCCCTAGCTGGTCCAGAATTCCCTGTGATCTGAGACTAGACTTGACTCAAACTTAACGCAATGTTACTTCTATTTTCCAAATGCTGGTATTGTACGTGTGGACCACTGTGTCCAGCTGAAGACATAGTCCGGGATGCTTCAACCTGTAATTCCCTTATTTGATCCTCCTTAGTATTTGCCCATTGGCATGTGCTACTGCATGCCAGCAAAATGGATCAGTAGAACTGATCTCTCTTTCTCTCTCTCTCTCTCTCTCTCTCTCTCTCTCTCTCTCTCTCTTTCTCCTTCCCTCACTTCTTCCTTCTCTGTGATTTTTCAAGACAGGGTTTCTCTTTGTAGCCCTGGCTGTCCTGGATCTCCCTCTGTAGACCAGGCTGGCCTTGAACTCCTAGAGATCCACCTGTCTCTGCATCCAGAGTGCTGGAATTAAGTATGAGCTACCACTGCCCAGCTACTTTTATCTCTTAAGGAAAAGTAGCCCAAGTCAGTCAGAGCTACAGAGACCCTGTCTCAAAAACAAAAACAAAAGCAAAACAGACTCTCCCAATCCAAAATAGATATTGTCAAATAAAAATGTGTAGGAAAAAATGGTGGGATCCCAGGTGGCACTATTGGTTTATTTTCCAACAATTACTATGTTAAGGGAGCACAAGCCATAAATGGAGTCCTTAGTGGATGCATATTGCTCACATGGGCATGGCCATGTAGAGGACGACAAGGTCTCAGATCCACAGGACATTCAAAAACTGTTACCCTATGGGCCAGGCCTAAAAGGAATAGCAGAGCTTTTCCTTAGGAGTCTGAGTGTCTGTAACAGCTTATCCTCCATGGAGGCCAATGTGTGAAAAGACCACATGGCATGTGGCACTCTCCTCTCTTATGTTTACAGCCAAAGACAAGACCATGCTGCTGTTGGGCCTAATGAACCCAGAGGCCCCAGCTGTGGACTTCTGTCTTTTCTGAGCTCCCTTAGCGCTCCTAGCCAGAGTCTGGGACCCAAGCCATCAATCATGCTTTATTTTTATTAATTTAATAGCTTGATATATTTATTGCATTTATATTTATGACATAGTTTTAATAGTTAAAAAATCAATTGACTTGAATTTTCCAAGGCTGATTTAGTCTTCCCTTTGGGCATTTTCCAGGTTCTGGAAATCTAATGAGATTTGCATAGCCCTTGCTTAAGGCAAGAGGAGGCTCCTACCTTCTTGGGAATCCCATTGCAAGTCCCAGGAAAGCCACTTGTGCATAGTTATACCTACAAGAAATATTAGTTTGACAGCTAAAGAATACAGTCTAAAAGCCAGGCGGTGGTTGTTCATGCTTTAACCCCAGCACTTGGGAGGCAGATCTCTGAGAGTTCAAGGCCAGCCTGGTCTTCAGAGGGAGTTCCAGGACAGCTAGGGCTACACAGAGAAACCCTGTCTTGAAGAAACCAAAACCAAACAAAAAACCAAAACCAAGAAAGGAGTCTAGGAGGGGTGGAAGTGGGAGGAGAAGAACTTGTATACATCACTGGTCCCCGGCTTGTTAAATGAGAGGCTATTTATTAGCACTCACCTTTCGAGCTGTTTTCTGGTTCCTTCTGGAGGACCGTGTCCTCCAACTGTACCCCAGCCCACCACTTCATCCTCATTCTCCCCCCACCAGAAGCACTGGCCTGGAGGACTAGGGATATCTAGCACATTTTTATTTGGTGTGAAATTATAGTTAGTGTTGCATTTCTGAGTAAGCACAGATCACAGCTGGAATGATACTTGCTTTTGTGAATGGGTTTTTAGGCATCATTCATACTTTCACCAAGAACTGCTTTTTTAAATTTTATTTTCCAGTGTGTGTGTGTGTGTGTGTGTGTGTGTGTGTGTGTGTGTGTGTATGTGTGTGGTTTTTTGAGACAGGATTCCCTGTGTATCCCTGGCTGTCCTAGAACTTACTCTGTAGACCAAGCTGGCTTCAAACTCACAGAGATCTGCCTGCTTCTGCCTCCCAAGTGCTGGGATTAAAGGCCATCTAGCTGCTTAAAAGGTGAAAGAAACACTATCACACGCGTTTAGTCTCCACTCAGGAGGAAGAGGCAGACTGACCTCTGTGAGGCTAGCCTGCTCTACACTGCCAGTTCTAGTACAGCTGAGACTACAGTGACATTCTGCCAAAAAAGAAAAGAAAACAACAAAACACTAATATTCTCCTCTCATCTCAGTTTTTGGGCATCCAGGAGTCAGTGTTGTGGGCTTCTGATATAATACAGGAGTATTTAGCTAACACTCAAAGAGTATATTCTATGAATATCAATTTACAGCTATTATCGACTTATCCCCCATGGAGGTTATAACAATTCATCTCCCCCTACATGTGTGAGGAGAGCTTCCTGAGACTGTGTCCCTCACAATCAGGTGAAGGCAGATTGTCTCTCAAAATGCTCTCAGGCAAAACTTTTGTAGAGTCCTGTTCCAAGTGGCAGGTCTGTCCCTAAGGAGGTAGCAGATAGAAGCCAGAGCTGGCTGTGGTGGCAAAGATCAACATGGTCCTGGAGAAGCTGCAGCTACATGATTAATATTCCTGACATCAGTGGCCACTGTCTTTCCGAGCAGCAGAGGCCATTGTCTTGGATCCACAGCACACAAAGGGTCAAGCCTCACAGATCTGTGCCTAAGGGAAAAGAACACCACAGGTCAAAGTGTTCAGATTACGCCTAAGAAAATCCCTTTGCTGGGAGAAACAGCAAATCCTCAGTCAGTTGAAAGGCCAAAACTTTGTTCACCTCACAGACACTGCAATGAATAAACCGGTTGAACATGGTTTGGATTTACCAAGCAGGAAAGCAACTGGATTAAAGTATAATCTGGCTCGAAAGGAAAGGAAATGTACCGAGAGCTAAGTAATGATGAGGCCACCGTGTTTTTTCTCTGCCAAGCAGCAACGACCATTCCAGTCTACAAACACCATCTCAGAGCAATCTGGAGTACTTCCCTCGCTTTACACTGTCACGCAAACACAGTCTCTAGAATCCTGTTACCAAATGTCCTTAAGGCACAGTTACACACTGGAGCTGCATCATCTGTGTGCATCCCTGTCAAAATGACGAAAACACCTGCCTTAAGGGACAGCGCCTGCTGCAGGGCATAGGTGCAGGCTTGAGGGTCGGTCACTAGACTAGGGTTTCACTTTCTAAAGGCCACATGAAATTGCTCAAAGTAAAATTTGTCCCAGCTCTTCTCTTGGCAAAATTAGATTTCTAAGTTTTGCTCTATTACTCACCCACACTGGCGTTATCTACCTTTTCTATTTAACTTATTAATCAGTGACTTCTAATTGATAATCCTGAGCACCTGTGATCTACCTCTCTCTGGTTTTGACTGGTTTATCTCTCAGATTTTTTTTCTTCCATTCAGGCATAATTTGTTCTTTTGCTAGACACCCTGCACTGACTGGGTAATACAAACTTAAGACAGGCTGAAAGAGAAAAAAAAAAAATGTATGGCAATCTGGCCCGAGTTGGACTGTTTATTGTTTGTAGTAGGTTTTCCTTTCTTTTTTTTTAAATCTGCTGGAGGCTTCACCTTCCTCTGGTGTTTGTTTCTGCCTCTCTATTTTAGGTTTACCTATTACTCCTTAGAAAAGGGATATCAGTTATAATCATTGTGCTTAAACCAGAGTCCCACTGGTGTGTGAAGGGAACACTATAATGTCCAGATTCACTGTCTCAGCATTCACTAGACTTCTGCCATACACAAACGTATCTCCAGAGTCATGTAGATTTTAGCTCAGTGGCTCTTACTCCCTTCCCTGGAGGCCCCATTTCCTTTTTAGTTCTAACCCCTTGTTGACAGAGAGGAGGCTGATGGGGGGGGGGTGTTCAGGAAGAAAGAGACCCTGTCCCTATTTGGTTTAAGGCTCTTACTTTGAAGGCCAGGGAAATAAAGGTTCTGGTTGTTATTTCATAACTTTCAGTTTTATTTTGCTCTATATCTTTGCTGTAGCTGGTGGGTTCCTGAAGGTCTTCAGACATCTAGGTGCTTCTGAAGAAGTGTGATTGCCTGAGATTTCTTAGTCTCATGTCACCCCACACTCAGCCCCTAGCAAGCCATCTACATTCTCTTCTGAACCCCCAGTTGGAGAATCCGGTTCTTCCCTGTCATGTGAGTCCTAAGGGCTCTGGTGAGGCTTGGCAGCAAGGCCCCCAACAATGCTGAGCCATCAGATTATGGTCTGATCCCGATTCTAACCCCTGTGACCCCAACTGGTAACCGCCGATTCTCTGAGATGAATGACCCTGGAGACCCTGGGGAGGTGACTCTGAATGGCCACCGGGTCCCCTCACTTGTTCTCACATTTGCTGTTTACTCCCGGGCTATGGTGAGTTCTCACTGACCTCGAGGAGAGGGCTGCCGTTGGTCCTCTGGCCCACACTGCAGCAGCCCTCGGTATCACTGAGTTTACAGCACCATTTCCATCCTCAGCCCTCCTTCAGACAGTGAATGCAGCTTTAAATGCCCTTTGGGGGTTATGAAATCGGTTCCTAGCCTCCAGACCAAGGGTCTCTGAGTTCAGAATAGGAGAAACTTCGCTCACTATACATAATTTCTCAACGTCTGATAATACTTTTTAATTTCTTGATTTTAAAAGATGAATTTGGGGAAAATGTAGTTCAAATATGGCCATCATCATAGTCTCTCTGTTTGCCCAACCTATTTGAGGACTTTCTCGAAAGTTTTCTTGACTTAATCTTACAGAGTAACTACAATGTTTATCTACTTGAAGTCAAACTTAAATCCAAACAAACCCATGCATTCATGTCTTCATTGATATTCAGATACCACTGTGCCTTCCCCAGGGCAGCAGACTGATGGTGTCCAGCTATCTCTGTGCCTTCTCCATGGTGGCAAACCATGGCCTCTGGAAACCCAATCTTTCAAGCATAGAAAGCATGGTCCTTGCCCACAAAACAGGTCACCATATGGGAGTCCTTTGATGTAGACATTTTCAGTCATCTATCCTGAGCCCTGTTCATACAATGTGGGAGTCTGTCTTTTCATTTGTCAGGGGAATGCTATCTCCATAGGAGTGAGCAGCAGAACACACTGGAAACATACTAAAACAGCTCAGACTCTTTCCCCAGACCAAATGCTTGGGTGATGTATGAATCAATGGTAGCAAGCACCCAGCACGTAATTTTCAGGCCATACCACACTTATCTGTCCTTCCAGAACACCAATATATTTTATCTGTACTGGCTGAGGACCTCGGGCCTCTTTTCAGGGGCTTCTTCACTTCTGCTCTTACAGATGGATATTACTTCAGAGTGTGGCCCATAGCAAAATGCCCTAGGTAACAACCACAGGGTCTTGATGTCAAAACACCCAAGCCAGGACCAAGTGCCATACGTATACTTGCTGCTCTAGACGTTGACAGCAAGCAGCTGAGAGGCCCTATTAGGATGCAGTCAAGGCTTCCACTGCTAGGCCAGGACTCCACCAACTGAGCAATGTCTCCAAACCCAGACCTAGCTTAGCTACAAGGAAGCTTCTCCACAGATTTCCAGTTGAGTCTGCCGAGTAGGGAAGGCATGGTGTTGTGGCAGCAGAGAGGTCTTGGATTAGAGGCTGGCCCAATAAATGCCTAGAGCAAGCCCCTACTCATTTCCTTTATCCAGCTAGGAATTCACTTCTTTTTTTTCAAGGTTTCTTTTTTTTAAATTTATTTATTTATTTATTTGCCTTGGTGTTTGCCTGGAACTGGAACTACAGACAGTTGTGAGCTGCCATGTGGGTGCTGGGAATCGAACCTGGATCCTCTGGAAGAGCAGACGGTGCTCTTAACCACTGAGCCATCTCTCCAGCCCCAAGGAATTCACTTCTTGATGTCTCCACTGATCTCCCACCCAACCGGAAAAAAACCAACACCAGTAACAACATCAACAGTTGGCAACAAATACTCAAAACCTAAGCCCATAGGGGACATCTGAGACCATCATCCCCAGCAGGTCTACAGGTTATTAAAGGCCCTGCTGACATTGACTGCGTGGACAGAGTGGACACAAGGGATCACTACGTAGGCAGGGCAGTGCTCCTCTCTCATCAAAGGAAGAAGTGTGCCACTAGCACGAGCGAGCAGGCACCTGTCACTAAGTGCACCCTCACCAAGTTCCAGCAGATCATTCAGATGCCTGGGGAACAACTGCTGAGAAACAGGAGGCACCACGCTGACTTATCTTAAAAGGCCTTTTAAAGAGTGACTTGAGATCATAAAGCATTTCTCAAACACACAGTCCTTCCTTCCCAACAAAGCAGTAAGCCTTAAGGAATGCTTTCTCAGTGCATCACTTTGCTGTTGTTTAAAGAAAATACCCCATTCAAAAGGTGGTGGCATATTTGGTATCACCACCATCTAAAGAGAAATGGAGTTCTGGGAATGAGAAGTCTGTAATTAGTATCTAATCCCTCTTGGGGTGGGGGAGGGGGAGTACAAAGCCTGGGCAGGCTCTGGGGACCAGGCAATCAGTGCACACCAGAAATGCGTTTCCATTTTTATTTGAAAACAACTTAAAATTTTAGACAAATGATTTTAGTATATAAATTTGATTTTGTTTTTATACAGAATATAAAGATTTCCCTCATTAATCTTCCATGTGAAGGGGATTACAGGCCAGAGAAAGATATGCTCTGCACACAAAGTACACCTCAGATGTGTGGGTGGCACTGGAGACAAATGGTGTCCTGCTCCTGCACATAAATTAGACCAAGTGGTGACACCACACATGGGGGGACGGGGACATTCTAGTCAGTCGGATTCAAGAAGCAAACATGACACAGAAATGCAAATCAGACCAAGTCAGCAACTTTAGTTAGAACCCTGCAGGGTCTAAGGGCACTGGCTACAGTGTGGAAAGGACAGCAAGGAAGAGCTGGTGAGGGGGGGGGGGGCTGGACGGACGAGGGAGTCTGCTCTAAAGCAAATGAACTAGTCGACTGCCAGAACAAAACAAAACAAAGTAAAGGGAGCATGAGCGTGTGTGTTAGTACACCCGGGGCATTAGGGCGGTGTCGTCTGTGTGGCATGCTAAGTTAGTTACGACTTCTTCAGTGGTGTGCATGAATCATGAACGCTTTCGCTTTGCCTCTTCTTTCCAAACTCAGGCATGTCTTATTTTAGATGGAGTATAGCTTTTATCTATTATTTCATCCTGTAAAAACATGTGAAGACAACGCTCATTCTGAGCCAGAGGATGACCAGCGACCCTGGGAATAAAAAATACAAACTTTTAGTTCAGTGTTTATTAAAGATGGCATAGAAGGGGTCAAATCAAGCACATTTATAGTTAGGAAATAAGTACAATTTGTATTATTCCGGATGACACATAAAGCTATCCTATCAAATAATGGTCTTTTCCTTTGACTTATAAAGTGTGATTTAAAAAACACATTAAAGATGGTAAGAAGGTGCAACAGGTAAAGGTGCTTTGGCCAAGTCTAACGACCCCAATCCCTGGTAGAAGCAAGGAAATGACTGTGCAAAATACCTTCTGAGGTACAAACACACAAGCAAATATAACAATAAAAATAACTTTTACAAGTGTGGTGTTTCTAGAACATGTCTCCAGGTAGCTTCTCAATTAGCTGGTATACACCTAAGAACTTACATTTTATTGTCACGCATAAAATAATTTGCTGGAATTTAAGAATCTATTTTAAAGATGCAGAATCCAAACCAGCACGTTGGCCCATGCCTGTAATCCCAGTACAGGGGGGCTGAGCAAGGAGGCTCTGAGTTTAAGGCCAGCTTGAGCAAATACAAATAGAGAAAATGGTATGGGTTTTGAATTAGAAACGCAGGAAGCTCAACAATAAACAAACACTAAGAAATAAATGGAAACTAGGTGTTTTGCTTTTCTCTTCCCTTTCCTTGTCTCTAAGTTTCCCAGGTTTAGCTTTGTTTTCTCAAAGTTACAAAATGTAACTGCAGGGGCATGACAGTGAACACCTGTCACTTCAGCCTGGGTTATACAGTGAGACCTTGTATATAGCCTAGGCTATAAAGTACGAACTCATGTATAGCCTGGGCAACACAGTGAAACTTGTGTGCTACAGCAGGCAACTTCTGTCCATGGCTCCCAGGAACCAAATCAGTTAAAATCAGTGTCTGCTCATACAGGACTGTGTGTTCACACAGCCTCATCTGCTAAGATGTGGCTAACCATGCACAACCTAACACTGGTCCATAGTCACAGTGGTCACAGTGGCATGCCTGCACTCTTAGCTACTCAAAGGAGGACTGGTGGACTGTCACAGCCCAGGTCAGGGACAACATGGAATATTGGTCTGTACATCTGTCTGTCTCAGTCTCTTCCTTCTCCCTGCAGCCCCAGCTGGGCTTGACCTCACAACACTTCTGCTCAGCTTTCCAAGTGCTAGGTCACATCTCTGAAAAGAGAGGGGGATGGGGGAAGAGAGCCAGCCTTTAATCCCAGCATTTGGAAGCAGAGGCAGGTAGACCTCTGAGCTTGAGGCCAGCATGATCTACAGAGTGTGTTCCAGGACAGGAGCAGACAGGGCTACACAGAAAAACTACAAAAAGAAAAAGAATATTGAGCTTATCAACAGTCACTTAAAAAAAAAGAAAAGAAAAAAAATATCTAAATTTTCTTGTTTTTTCAAAAGAAAACACTTTACCATGAAAAAATTTTAATGTATACTTTTACATAAAACATGCTGATAGGGGGCTGGAGAGATGGCTCAGCGGTTAAGAGCACCATCTGTTCTTCCAGAGGACCCGGGTTCGATTCCCAGCACCCACATGGCAGCTAACAACTGTCTGTAGTTCCAGTTCCAGGCAAAACACCAAGGCAAATAAATAAATAAAAGTTTAAAAAAAAAAAAAAAAAAAAAAAAAAAAAAAAAAAAAAAAAAAATTAAAAAAAAAAAAAAAAAAAAAAAAAAAAAAACATGCTGATAATATTGCTACTTGCAATCAAACAAAATGATTGCAAATGTATTGTATATTTTATTATCCACATGATAATATACCTTAAATCAGAATCATGAGTAAAACTATTTTCTGAATGATGCAATTTTAAATGTAATTTGCATAAATTATCCAAAAACAACAAATATAAAACCCAGGTCAACCCACAATCTCTCACTTCAACCACTCAAGAGTGTCAGCATTTACCACATGGTGTTTCAACTTGGAGATACTTTCACTCTGTTTAAATAGTACAAAAGGTCAGGAAATGACCAAAAGGAAAGGCAGCTTGAATCTAACTTAACATTTATAAGTAGTCCAGGCTGAAGAGACAGGTCAGCAGGTAAGAGTACTGGCTTGGGTTCAATTCCCAGAATGCCTGGGGAACAGACAGACATACATGCAGGTAAAACATCCAAACACACACACACACACTAAAATACTAAAATAAACAAGTTAACATCTCCTTGTTCCTGGAGGAGTGGCAAGTACTTACTTGTTTATAAACTGCTCCAGCCCTTGCTTCCTTTCCTCGATGAAATTGTCATCAAATATTCCATCATCTCCCCTGAAAGGAAGCTGCCGCAAAAACGCTTTCCCAGGGAGTGGAGGGACTACAACCTGAAACAACACAGACAGAGCTTCTGATGAGCGACCGCCCAGGAGGTGCTCAGTGCGTGCGGGGAAGCCTTTCCACCCAAGCATATCTACCTTTGCACCCACAAAGTGCAGAGAACCAAACCCCACAGCTGTTTGACCTCCACACATGTGGCCCTCATGTGCCCACACACAGTGAATAAACAAAATGTAATAAAAAGGAAAATTTATGAGGCTGGAAAGCTGGATCAGCAGTTAAGAGCACTGGCTGCTCTTCAGGAGGACCTGGGTTCAAGTCCCAGCACCCACATGGCAGCTCACAACTGTCTGTAACTCCAGTTCCAGGGGACCCGACATCCATGGCAAAATACTCATGTACAGAAAATATGTTTGGTTGGTTTTTTTTTCAAAGAGAGATTAATAAACCAATGGTAGTAGTATATGCTTTTAATCCCAGCACTCAGGAGGCAAAGGCAGGCAGATCTCAGTGAGCTCCAGGTCAGCAGAGGCTATATAATGAGAGGCTGACTCAAGGATAAAACACAACAGGAGACAAAGAATGCCCTCACTAGGCCTGTAACTCTCAAGCTGAAGAAAACAGACTGAAGGCGGAGAATGCAGCTCAGTGTTGAGGACTGAGGCCCAGGTCCATATGGACAACTTGTAGGAGACAGTTCTTGTCCTCTATCATGTGGTTTTCTGAGATGGAACCCAGGTCATCAGGCAGGTGCCTTTGTCTGCTGAGCCATCTCACCAGCAGTGCATCATTTGTTTATGTAGTATGAAAAGATTTCATTGGAGCTTCTTTTCTTTCTTCTTTGAGACAGGGTCTCATGTACCCCAGGCTGGCCTCAAATTCTTTATGTAGCTAAGGACGACCTTCAGCTCCGATCCTCCTGTGCTGGGATTACCTGCATGAGCTGCTGTGCTGGGTCTGTGTAGTGCTGGGCTTTGTGTATCCTAGGCAAGTGCTCTACCAGCAGAGCCACACATTCGAAGCTCATCAGAATTGTCTTATCAATTTACAGCCAGGAATAGTAGGACACACCCATATTTCAACATGTAGAAGCAGAAGGGGAAAAAATCCTGCAGTACTATCTTCAGTTACATAGTGAATTTGAGGCCAGCCTCAGCTACACCAGACCCTATGTGGAACAAACACTTCTTATATAAGATCTATGAATCCAAGAATATGTCTGTGTGTGTGTGTAAAGAGAAGGATGCTTGGTGGGTGTAATACTGAAAGCTAAAGTATACTAGGATAAAAGCTAAGGAATCAAACCAGAATGACAAATACAGACAGTGAATGTCACTTAGTGTTCAGCTCAGGCCTTACTTAAAAGTACACATATATAACAGGATAACCCACATGCACTGTTCTTTGCAATGATGAGAAAAGTTTTCAAAGAGGCTGGACTCCGAAGATGCTTAAGTGGTCCATAAGCAAAGTAATGTAGCCCACAGACAAGAGACTGCAAAGCACACACAATAAGGGACCATGAGTTGCTCTGTTTTTTTTATACTTTAGACAGAGCGCTGTAATAAAAAGGTAACCCAGTTAAACAGGCAAAGGATCTCTGTGAACATTTCTCCAAAGAACATACAGAAATACCAATAAATAAACAAAATGGTCAGTAGCAGTTTTAGCCACCAAATGAAAACCAAAAGCACAATGCCCTTGCTCCATGTGTAATAAACAAGCCTAAGAGATCTGAATTCCATACCCAGTCCCTATCACGGTGAAAGGAGAGCGCAGCCCTACAGCTGCCCTGAGACCCCTACTGCACATGACCACACCCACATACACACTCACTCAAAGGTAATAAAAAATTTAAAGCTATGCAATACACCAATGGAATCCTAGGTGTTTATTCAAGAACATTTGATAAGTGTTTATTAAATGAGGAATTGAGAGATAAGAATCTATCTTTGTGGAAGGGCACTCTTAACATGTGAGGTCCTGGGTTCCACTCCTAGGACAGCAAATAAAGAATAACCAATGGGGACTGAAGAGATGGTTCACTAGCTAAGAGCACTGACTACTCCTTCAGAGGATATGATTTCAATTCCCAGCATCCACATGGCAGTTCAAAACTGTCTAACTCCAGTTCCTCAGGATCTGACACCCTCGCACAAGCATACATGCAGGCAAAACAGCAATTCTGTCTATCAAAATACTTCTTTGTTGTGGGAGCCCACAGTGACTTTCAGCTTATTTCCATCTGACTCGGGGTCAGAGAGTCCAAGCCAAGCTCCAAAAGGCTGTAAAACAGGATGTTTGGCTGAAGGTTGTGGCTAAGAGATGTTTGGAGAATTAAGGAGGTGTTTATGCTCAGTCTGTACCTTGATGAGAGAAGGAGGTCCTTTTGCCTCCTTGCTTCTTCTATACAAAAAGGCCCTGAGAAATAAACTTGGGGTTGCTTCAGTACTGAGTCAAAGTTCTCCCAACTCTTTTTCTGTCTTTGTCTATTCTTCTGTCTCTCATTTTGCTCAATCCTCATCCCACTGTATCAGGAGGTCCCAAAGGTTGAGCAGTACCCTAATATATACAGGTGCTCTGTCTGCCTGAAGATCCAAAGAGGGCATCCGACTGTGAGCTGCCACGTGGATGCTGGGAATTGAACTCAGGACCTTTGGAAGCGCAGCCATCTCTCTAATCCTACATGTTTGTTTTTGAGACAGGGCTTCTCTCTATAGCCCTGGATTCCTGGAACTTGCTAGCCCGAACTCTGAAAACTGAGATTTGCCTACCTCTGCTTCCTGGGATTAAAGGCATGTGCCACCATGCCTGGCCTTGTGGTTTTTGTTTTGTTTTAAATTTCTGACTTGTTTTATGCACTTTGACCTTCTATCCACAGTTAACAGCAGCCATAAACTGCATTCCTCAATACATACCCCCATGTTTCAAAGTCTTTTACTAAATTCACTGACTCAATGTTGGGTATTATTATTATTATTATTATTATGTAGTTTTGATAATGGGAAGACTGGCATGGCTTGGTACATGATAAACTTGTATTCTTCCACTGAGATATAGCCCTAGTCTCCAATCATGCTGTTTTATAAACTAACAAGGCATAGTGGTACATATTACATATTTAATCCCAGCACTCAGGGGGTAGAGCTCTATGAGTTCAAGGCCAGCCTGGTCTACAAGAGTGAGTTCCAGGACTGCCAAGTCTGCACAAAGAGACCTTGTCTTGAAAAAAACCAAAACCCAAAACAAAACAACCAGAGTCTGATGTACACTTCAGATGTACACTGTACACCAGACATACCAGTTTTTCTTTACTTCCATTTTTATTTTACTGAATATCAGAGAGAAAGTAGCACAACCTTCCATGTATCTCAGTCAACTTCTTTCCACTACATCCTAGTAACAAAGTAACCTCAAAATTCTCATCTACAAGAAGACAATTCTTAGCAAGATAGACAATGGAGCCTTTCAAAGGACAGGCAGCAGTGTACTAGTGAATCATGGTCACCATTTAAAACCTAGGTGGGTGATGTAGCTCAGTTGCAGCTGCTCCCCTCATATACACATGCCCTGGCTTGATCCTCAACAGCACATGTTGTAGGAATGGTGACATATAGCTGCATTCTAGCATTCAGGAGATAGAGACAGGAGATCAAGAAGTCAGTGTCATCCTCAGCTACATAGAGGCCATTCTAGGTTACATGAGACTTTGTTTCAAAAAATAACAAATGCTTGATCTAGGGTAGCATATAGCAGTACACCTGAGTTCAGATTCCTAGTATCCTTATTAAACTCAGGGATGCCAATGGCTGCAGCCCCAGAACTCCAGGATGGAGGAATTGAAACTAGGGGGCTTGCCGTCCAGCCAGCAGAGCTGAAATGTCAACCTACAGCTTCAGTGAGAGACCTTGCCTCAAAAGATGGAGAGAGATAGAGGAAGGCATTCAAAGTCGACCTCGGGCTTTAATACCCACCGACAAGCTTATCTGAAAAATACTGATGTATCTATCATATAGTAAGATCAAGATTTAATGAAACTTCTATATACATATGGGGTAATTAAAATGCTGACCATGAGTCAAATAAATTAGGAAACGGACTGACACTGAGACAGAGGAAGGAACAGCATGGACTGAGAAGTGGCACTCAGCAAAGGCTCAGCTGCACTACTGAGCAGAAGAGGAGAAGAGCTAAGACAAAGGATGGCATCTCCCCTTCTCCTCTTGGGGAGCAATGCCGATGGACCATTTCCAGCCAGTCCTCTACTGTTTAAAGATACACACTGCAGATCCTAAGTTACAGCCGCCAAGTTTACGTTAAAGTTACATTGTAACAAGTCTTACCTTGCTTTCTCGCTCTAGTTCACTTCGAAGCCACTCAAAGTCACTGTATCTTCTTCTAACAGTAGATTCCTTCAGCTTGAAGATGGGAAGATTTGTCTGAAACCAAAACAATCACTCCTAAGTTGAGGCACAGTAAGGCATTTCCAAAGGGGAGGAAGATGTCTACCACACTGATAGACACATACCAGCGGTGTCCAGCCCTCCTTTCACAGTTCATTTTGAGACAGTTACCATACTAAGCCTTGCCTACCACTCACTGTGCAGCCCAGGTAGCCCTGAACTTGCTATCTTATCTCCCTGCCTGACCAGGCATTAACTCCTCTTTCTGCGGTGCCTGGAATGAACATCGCCACAGCCACATCGCCAGTCCAGACGTACAACCTCTTTTTTGGCTTTCTCTTTTGAAATTCATGTATCTTGCATGTGTGTAAGAGAGTGTGTGGGTGTGCATGTGGAGGTTTGAACACAGCATTTTGAGTTAGCTCTTTCCTTCTACTACGTTTTGAGGTAGGCTTTACTACTTTAGCTACTAGGCTGTGTATTCCTGATATAGTCTATGCCTAGGCCTGCATTCTGAGTGATCTCTTATGGCTCCACCCAGCCTACCACCACATCATCCATCATGTTAGTATGGGTTCTAGAGGCTAAACTCAGGCAGGCCATCAGGCTCACATGGCAAGCACTTTTTATTGGTTGAACCATCTCCCTGAACCTTAAATATTATCCTTAATTGGTCTCTTTAATAATGCTAAAAGGTCAGAGAAAGTTATGTGATTTTTGCAATTATCACTAGTAGAAAATTAAGAGACAAACACCACTACCAACAACAAAAAACCCCTAACAAACAAAAACCACCCCCTCCTCCAACATAAAAAGGCAACTAAGGGGCTAGAAAGACAGGCAAGAGTGAGTGCTCCTCAGGGTTAGTTCCCTGCACCCATTCTCCAGTATCTTCTTCTGGTCTCCACGGGCACATACGATGTTCACAAACATTTTTAAAAATGGTAATTAAGGGCTTATGTGAGGTTAAAATTAAGTTATAGCAGGTAAACGAGGTTTACAGAGTAACATCTTTACAAGAAGAGAACATGTTTAAGAAATGACAACATAGGGGCTGGAGAGATGGCTCAGCGGTTAAGAGCACCGTCTGCTCTTCCAGAGGACCCGGGTTCGATTCCCAGCACCCACATGGCAGCTAACAACTGTCTGTAGTTCCAGTTCCAGGCAAACACCAAGGCAAATAAATAAATAATAAATAAATAAAGTTTAAAAAAAAAAAAAAAAGAAATGACAACATAGCTGGGTGTGTTGCCATATGGCTTTAGGCCCAGCACTTGGATAAGCAGATCTCTGTGAGTTCAAGGCCAGCCTGATCTATTCAGTAACTCTCAGGACAGCCAGGGCTACATGGAGAAACTTTTTCTCAAAAAAAAAGAAAAGAAAAGAAAAAGAAAAAGGAAGAAAGAAAGAAGAAAGAAAGAAAGAAAGAAAGAAAACAGACAAGCCACAACAACAGCAAAAAGAACATGATGCCTAGTATGCTGAGGTTAGTCATGATGCAACACAATTTTTGAACTGCAAAGGTTACTTGTTGCTATTTCTGCCAACTTTTCTTTGAGAGGGGCTGGATGTGGGGGGGAGGTTGAGACAAGAGAGATATGTACCAGGCTGGTATTGACCTCATAGGTATCTATTTGCCTGTTTCTGCCTCCTAAGGGCAGCAGGGATTAAAAGTGTGGCCACCATACCTGATCCAGCTTTCCCCCTTGGGTGACAGGACAGTATCACGCAGGTAAAGTGCACTTTCTACCAAAGCCCAAATTCAATCCCAGGAGTGAGAACTAACTCTGCAAGCTGTCCCCTGACTTCCACATGGGCACTGGGCATGTGCATGAGTGCACACACAAATGAACAAGAACTGGCTGGGGCTCAGCTCAGTGACGGAAGGCCCTGGGTTCAAGCACTAGCAGAGAAGGGGGGGGGGAAGCAAGCTACTAAATCCATTAAAATGATTTATGATTAAAAAGACATTAGCAGAAGGAAACAGTTTTAAAGATACACATAAAAATCAAAATCCTTGTACTCGGGAGTAAAAGCAGGATGTCAAATTCAAGGTAAGCCTGGGATTCACTGAGATGCCTATTACAAAATCTGTAGAGTTCAGAAATGATTAGTATATAACAAAAGTCAAGCTCCATCAAAATTCCACTTAATCCTATCCACTCTCTTGGCTAAATTTTGTTATTAATTCAGTATTTGCACTTGAGGATCTGTAAACTGCTGAATAAAAATGTAAACACCTGGAGGAAAGACTTTCTGCTTGTAGACCAAGGCATCATATTGTGTCATCCATTGCTAAGAAAATTCTCCTCATTTGCCAACCTTAACACCACCAGTAAATAAATAGCTGTCATTCAGTAGAAGAAAGGCTTTCTATTCAAGATCTTTAAGTTCATTTTGTAGTGGTGTCAATTTTTTCCAAAGTGTATTAACTTCTATGTTGTATACCTTAGGGCATGGAGCCTTCTACAGATGCAATTGGGCATAACAGTGTATAGGTTTCAAGCATGAAACCAAAGCTCACAGGGGGTTTAAAAGCACTTGAGTTTTCTTTCCCAGGTAACCACAACATTTGTTCATTGTATTAATGACTAGGAGCAAAATTGCACCTAACAAGACTCCTATTATACTAAAAGTCAAACTTGTATTTAGAGAGGCTGGCTTGCTATACAGAGGAGCATTCTCATTCCTCCTAAGGAAAAAAAACTCACATCCCCTGGAGAGCAGGATGATAATTCCCAGAAAGAAAGCACTGGATTATGCCTCTCTAATTTCACCTATTGGCTTTTTAACCAGGTTCACCCTTCCGCATTAAAATATGAAGTCTTTGTAAGTGTCTAAAGACAGAAAGGTCTTTACAGAAGGAGTACTTTCTGCAGGTGAGATTTTACATTCTGAATTCCCTCCTCTCAAATTACTTTACAAAAGGGATTAACTGCTCTCTTTATTCAGAATGTTAAGATCAAGCCTGTGAAAAGAGGTCCCCAAGAATTTTCATACTTCTGGGTACGGAAGTCTATAAAGTTAATCTCTGAAACAACATATCAAGCTTACAGGTACAATGTTGAGGGCTGAGTGCCAACTCAGCTCACTTTCCCTTCCATTTTCCCTTTTGAACTTTTGACACAATCATGATTCTATCTGATTCTCTCTAATTGAGGGAGGAGGAGGAGGGGGAAAGGCTCTTCCCTTCTATATTAGCTAGTAGTTTATACATTTGGAACAGGATCTCTGAGGTTTACTCAGCTGGCTACTCTGGAGATCTGACAGAGTCTAGCAGGAACTCTGGCCAGCGAGGAACCAGTGGCAGGAGAGTACTTGCCCAGGATGCACAAGACCCTTTAGCACTGTAAAAACAGAATGGTGGGGCTGGAGAGATGGCTCAGAGGTTAAGAGGACTGACTGTTCTTCCAGAGGTCCTGAGTTCAATTCCCAGCAAAACCACATGGTGGCTCACAACCATCTATGATGAGGTCTGGCGCCCTCTTCTGTAAAACTGTATGCATAATAAATAAATAAATCAAAAAAAAAAATTAAAAAAAAAAAAAAAACAGAATGGTTTTCCCACTATGTTTACAATGCTGAGCTTAAGTAAGGTGCCTGCCAAAGTTCTTCCTAATGAAGTGTGGTGGCATCTAGCAATCCTACAATTAAAGGGGTTGAGGCAGGAGATCAAAATTCAAAGTCACCCTTGCAACACAGAAAGTTTGGGGCTAGCCTGTGCTACATGTCTCCAAATTGATGAAACCTTGCCTAGTATGTTCAGGGTTCTAAGAATGGTCCCAGTACATTCCCCTGTAACCCTCACCAAACTACCATACACCAAAAAACCTTACGAAGGGAACAAACAACAAAAGAAACAACCTGAGCAACATGGCCAGGATGATCCAGGGAACCAGCTGGTCCTGAGTTCTCTCCTTCAGAGCTCTCATCCCTCAGCTCTCTACTCTTGGGATTTTTAAAAGATCTTCAGTTATGTGCATGTGTTTGTATCTGCTCGTGAGTGCATGTGCCCAGAAGCCAGAGGTGCTGGATTCCCTGGTGCTGAAGGGAAGGGCAGTTGTGAGCTTCAGTGTGGTGCTGGGACCCAAACCCCAGTGTTCTCAAACAGCACATGCGCATGCTCTTAGTTACAGGTGTGAACTTTAATGGACAACTCTCTAGGATGAGATTAAAGTGTCTCTAAAGGAAAGCTGGGAGAGCTGGTGGTGTGAATTAAAATAATCCTCATGCTTGGTAAAGACACCTCATCAAAAGCAAGGGTAGTAAGGCTGCTCAGTGCACAGCATGAGGCCAGGAAGGAGCAGGAGGTTCTGCTGTGCTGTTCTCTGGCAGAGTGACTAAATGACAAATTCTAATCTTCAAAATGATCTTGAATTTTTTTCAAGAAAAAAAAAAAAAGATTGCCTGAAACCCATTTAAACTGATTTAAAGATTGTGTGCGGGGCTGGAAAGATGGCTCAGCGGTTAAGAGCACCGTCTGCTCTTCCAGAGGACCTGGGTTCGATTCCCAGCACTCACATGGCAGCTAACAACTGTCTGTAGTTCCAGTTCCAGGCAAAACACCAAGGCAAATAAGTAAATAAATAATAAATTTAAAAAAAAAAAAAAGATTGTGTGCATACCCAAACACCATAGTCAATTAGTGACATTTCATTATGTAAAAAATTTTGTTTTGAACAGATGTTCACTACGTAGCCCAGGCTAGCCTCAAAGCACTCTCAAGCCCTGGGCTGGCTCTGAATTCTGCTGTTGCTGCTGCAGCCTCCTGAGAGCTAAGATCACAGATGTACCCACATGCTGTGCAATTCTAAAGTATGGGACAAAACAAAACAGAAGACGGATGCACACAATGGATCAGCAGGCAGGGCGGGCACCCACTGTCAGCCAAGCCTGATGACCTGGTGATGAAGAAGGAAAACCCACAGGCTGTCATCTGATTCCACATCTGTGATATGTCACATGCAAGCACACATCCATGTGCATAGAGTAAATAAAAATGGAATTAATTTTAAAAGACAAAGACAAATATGGATTATGTCTGCCTAAAAATGTACATAGTAACTCAATGATTTAGGAACAAACTGCCCACGTTACATAGCACCTATCTTTCTTTACTGATATACTGAGTAGTTTTTTTTTTTTTAATTTGACAGATTCTGTCTTAATTAAATACATTTTTTTATTACCTAAAGAATCCCTAAGGATTTCTAAGCACCCAATTCTTTTCTCTGAAAGTCAGTGGTGGAGCTAACAACCAATGTGCCTTTGTGGGCACTCGCTTTGCAAGTGGAGACCGGAAGTCAGCTTCTGTTACCTCCCTGTGTTTACTTCGTCATATTTACTGAGACAAGTTCTTCCACTGAAGCCTGGAGATTACTGATTGGCTTTAAAAAGAGTTTGGGGCTGGAGCAATGGTTGCACTTACAGAGAAAACAGATTAGACTCCCAGCACCAATATGGAAGACACAATTCTCTGTAACCCCAGTCCCAAGGGATCCAATACTTTCTAGTCTGGTCTCCACAGGCACTATATGCAGACACTCATGTACATTAAAATAATGGTTAAAAATTAAGTATGGAAATGTGGTGACTTAGCCTATAATCCCAGGACTCAAGAGGCTGAGATAATAGTTTTAAGGCAAACCTGAGCTACAAAATGAGTTTGAACTACATTTTCAGACAATTACAATATGTGTACACACACACTTTTTTTGTTTCTGTGTATTAACAACCCTAGCTGTCCAGAAACTCAACTTGTAGACCAGTCTGGCCTTGCTCAGAGATTGGCCTGCTTCTGCCTTCCCAGCACTGAGATTAAAGGCGTGCACCACCATGCCCAGCTCAATATTTTTTAAGATTAAAAACTCTTAATTTAATGTGTATGCATGTGTGCAGCATGTACCTGCAGAGGTCAGAAGGTGTTCCCCTTTCCCTGATATGGGTGGGTGCTGGGATCCAAATGCAGGTCCTCTGTCCAGGCTTCATTCCATCACGACTACTCGGGCGTGTGGCAGGGATGCTGAAGCTTCCTGAGGGCCGGCCCTACTCTGGATGTGCTCGGAAGGCATTTGGTTCACTTTACGGTGCAGTCCCCTCCTTGCCACATTCCCCCAGGGGAGCTAACTAACTTGTAGTCTTCTTTCCCACTCCTCTCCTTCCCAACCTCTGCCTTTTGGGGGAACTGAGTCCAGGGCTGTACGTATCAAGGTACAAACTAAACTACCCTGCGGCTCACAGAATCCTTTCCTCTCTTTTCTCAAACATCCTTCCCCTTCCTCTAAAACCTTTCTTCTTTTTTTAATATTTATTTTTATTTTATGTGAATTGGTGTTTTGCCTGCATTTATAACTGTGTAAGGGTGTCAGATCTTGGAATTACAGACAGTTGTTAGCTGCCATGTGGATGCTGGGAATCAAACTCAGGTCCTCCAGAAGAACAGTCAGTGCTCTTAACCTCTGAGCCATCTCTCCAGTCCTAAAACCTCTTTCTACTGTTCAAGACTTACAAAACTATCAGAGGACAAAGTGAATTCTACTTCTTGGGGAAACCACATATTTGGGTGAATTTGCCTAATTTTTTTATCCGTTCTTAGGACTGAATACATGTCCTTACATGCTACACATACATTAATCTAATAAGCTATACCACCAAATCCAAGTGCTTGATTTCAACCACTAAGACAGACTAGTTTTTACTACAGACCCTGCCAGCACTGTGTGCATAAACAGACTGATGTTCACAATCTGCTGATTCAGCATATGGTACATAATGGGGTCTTATAGTAGAGTCGGCAGAAAAAGGAATGGGTACCTGTCTCCATCCTAGAAGAAATTCAGGGTGATGGGTATGTTCCTATGTATCATCTTGCCTACTCATTCGCAAGCTGAAAACGGAATTCTTCTTAGCTAATGAAAAGGATGGACTGGATTACAAAGCCATGGAACACAGAGAACACAGCAGGGCACAGGGTGCACACCTACAATGCCAGCTTGGGACCAGGCAGGAGGATGATAGCAAGGCTGAGACCAGACTGGGCTCCATACCACTGTCTCAAAGACCAAAAGAAACCTAGAAAAGAACAAGAACAAAAGCCAGAAGAGAGCTGTACAGCGCTGTCTTTGCTGGTAACATACTTCAGCAGTACCACAAACAACATGGTGACAATGTTAGGAAAGATCTATGTGCCCTGTACTTTAATATGCTGAGAGAGAGAGAGAGAGAGAGAGAGAGAGAGAGAGAGAGAGAGAGAGAGAGAGAGAGAGGAGACATGTTCTCACAAACACTGTATTATTAATCCTGGGTAAGACCATCAGGGCTCCAGGGGACAGTGGCAGGACGAGCCTCTGAAAGCAGGGTCTCTAGACCCGGCACTCCCTTGAGTCTAAGCACAGTGGGCTCCCATTACTGTCTCACACACACCCATATGTAACCTGATTATCACTGAGACCAAGCAGAGCCCACGCTTTAAAGTGCAATCAGCTGGATATAGCTTAACAACAGATAGCAGGCAAATGTTTACCAGGTGTTTCTAGTATTTCTTCAGACCGTGTCACGTGGACATTTAAAGAGACTGGCAACGACATCAAAAGTACACTCTAGACCACACTCTATTCAGCCACTCCTAGGAGAGGTAATGGATGCCCCACTCCGGGCTCCCATTCAGCAAGCAGTTGGTTTCTTCAGATACCTGCACTAGAGATAAAGGATAAGCTGAAGTGCTAAGGTGTACCTCCCCCTCCAGACTCTCGGTGCTTGTCTTACCCAATCTGGAACAGCATGAATTACCAGAGATATGGTTTATAACCTAGATGAACTCCTAAATATGGCTGGAGAGAAGTCACTTAAGTGAAGAATAAGCTTTTAGTTTGAAGAACCTTTGAAATGGAGATTTTGACTAGGCCAAGCTATTCAGTTTCCTTCTTCCTTCTTTTTAAACAGTAAGGCCATAGCTGTCCTTCCAATGGTACAATCCCCCATTATTGTAGGAAGTATCCTCTATGGTATAGTTTCCAAGAAAGTCAACAAAGTTATTAAACTAGTTTAATGCATAAACTAAGTAACTCCACATGCTCTTCTCATTTTGTTCATATTCTCAACTTGTGAATTGCCAAGAACACTCACTGTGAGAGCATGAAAGACTTTTGAGAAATAACTTTTAACAAACGTGTAAAATAACTCCACTGTAAAAGAAAATCATATACACATTTACAAACAAGCACCTAACTCTCCAGACTTATGGTGAAAGAAACAGGCCTACTAATTAACATGCCAGTTACTATTTTAACATGTATGTATTTAATATGTATCTTTCCAGCTTGCCTAGAAGTGCCCACCACCTGGAGTCACACCAATGGTCTAGAGCAGTGCAGCAGTCCTTCCTTGCTGTGGAAAAACACAATGACCGAGGGCAGCTCAGAATAAAGAGCTTGTCTAGGCTCAGGGTGGAGAGGGTGGGAAGGCTTGGCAAACAGCAGCCATCCTGGCAGGAGCAGGAATCTGAGAGCTCACATCTCTTCCTGTGGACCAGGCTCACAGTCATCTGCAGTGGGATTATTATGGTGGTAATGTAAATATTTGTCCCACCTATGGGTTTAATAAAAGCTGATTGGCCAAAGGCAAACAGGAAGTATGGGTGGGGATACCAGGCTAAGAAAACTCGGGGAACATCTCAGAGCAGCCACGACAGGGAGAGCCACCTCAGACAAGACCAGGAGACACAGCAGACCTCGGGGGAAGAAGCTGAAATGCTGCTATGAAAAAAGGTACTGAGCTGCATGGCTAAACAAGATGGGTTGAGTTGAGATGAAAGAGCTAGCAAATTATAAGTCTGGGCTCTAGGTCAATCAGCATAAAATTAATGTAAGCATTTGTGTGATTCTGTGACTCTCTGGGACTGAGAAACTGCGGGTCTGTGGGGCCGAACCTCAGGGCTAAGTTCGGAAAGTCTAGGTCAGAACCTTTTACAACAGACATCTGTCTGCCTCTCTAGCTCTCGGGTGCTGGATTAGAGGTGTGTGCTCTATGCCCAGCCAGAGAGAGCTCACATCTTGAACCACAAGCACAGGGCCGAGAGAACAAAGTGGAAGGGGCTTGAAGTTTTATTCTCAAAGTTCACTCCATCAAGGCTGCACCCATAAATCTACCCCAAAAGGGGAACCAACTGGTAAAGTGTTCAAATGCCCATAGAGCATTCTCATCCAAACTACCACAGGCAGACTCTAACCATCGACATTTTAAAAGAACTTTAGGGTATGGTCAGGACTGGGAACTACTGGCCTAGACTTCCTACATATAAAATTAGGCAGAGACTCATGAACATTAGATGATTCTGACTCAGCTGAGATGAATATGAACCATATTTTACCTTGGTAAGGATAATGATGCAGAATACAGTGAGAAATGTGAACTGGGAATAGTATTCAAAAGTCACTGAAGGTCAATCTATGGCGTAAAGAAGGGGGAAAGGAATACTAGTTAAGTGGTTCTAGTCAATAATGTTAACATTCTTAGACTTGGAATAGCTAATACAATTCTAAAAAAGGAAAAAGCTGGAGGCATCACACTTTCTGATTTAGTGAACCAAAACTGTATGGGCTGACCAGATAACTCAGTGGGTAAAGGACTGTGCTGCCCAAACCTGACCACGGGAGCTTGATCTTCAGAACTCACTTGGTGGGAGAACTGACTCAGTAAACCGACCTCTGACCTCCACGTCTGTGCCATAGCTCAGGTGCACATGCTCAAAAGAAAATAAATATTAAAAAAATAAATAAATAAAAGGAGGAGAGAAAGAAGAGACAGGAAACCCAGTAAATGAAGCCCAGAAATAAATTTCAAAATATGATCAACCTTTTCTACAAAGGGCAAAAGCCTCTTCAATAAACTGTTCCAGGAAATTTAAATTTGTTTATCTGAAAAAATGAAACTTGCCTGGCAAGATGAATGGCTCAGTGGGTGAAAGCAGGTTCTACGCAAGTTTGATGACCGGAGTTCAATTTCTAGAACTCTCATGAGAAGGTTCTGGAAGGAGGGAACAGACTTCTCAAAACTCCTTTAGTTCCCCATGTAACTGTGGCATGTGTACACTCCTCCACACAGGGTAGATGGTTCCTTCTGTCTCCCATGCACATAGGTGCACAGATACCACATTACTCACCCACCCACCCAAAACAATGTGGAGCATAAAAGAAATGTGTAAACTAAAGAGAAGGGTGGAGTGGATCTTAGTGACAGAGCAGTTGCCTAGCACAGGCCTTGGATTTGGTCTTTAGTGTCACCAAGCTGTAAGCCAAAGATGGACACCTACTACTGAACCCATCTCTACCAAGTGCTGGGATTGCAGGTGTGTACCACTGACATGATATGGATATTAAATAGAAATTCTTAAACTGGGCATAATGGTACATGTCTTTAATCCCAGCACTGGGAAGCAGATGCAGGTGGATCTGGGAGTGTGAAGCTAGTCTGACCTACCCAATGAGTTCCAGGACAGCAGGGCTACATAGAGAAACCTTGCCTTGAAAAACCATAAATAAATATATGAAAATTATTTGTACATATGATCTATGTGCTGGCTCAGCATACGCACTCAAGGACAGTGTAGTGAGTGGGGTGGGCTCCCTCTTCAGTTCTAAGTGGGCTCTGGAGCCTAAACTCAGGTGGTCAGTCCTGCAGCATCGAGGACAAGTGTTTTCTTAGTCAACCTTCACATGGCCCTTCAAAAACATTATTTTTGTTCATCCTAACGTGTACATAAAGTTCAGGAAAAAATGTACAGTTATATACTTACTACTTTAAAAAAATAAGTATATTTTCTACTTTTGATACTTAGACCCACAAGATGCGTTTTTCTAATGCATGCATGAAAAAAAAGTGACACTGCTCATTCTAAAGACTTGCTTAGAATTTTGGTGATTCAAAGGCCTGCCAAATAAAGTTTGAAACCATGTCAAAATTAAATTTTAACTTTAAAATAGTTTAAAATATTCATTGCCTTCAAAACTTTACACCTCTCTCTTCTCAGCAATCAACTCCTTTTTGTATAAGGAACATAAAAATCTCCAGCAAAGATTAAAAATCTATACAATATTGTTTGGGTGGTTTACTATATATGTAAAAAAAAAAAAAAAAGAATATGGAGGGCTCGTGAGAGGGCTCAGAGGGTCAAGTGTTTGCCTGCCACACACAAATAGCTGAGTGAGCTTGCCTGCCTACCCAGGAAAGGAAGGCTAGTGCCTGGAACTCAGCATCCAAAGGAGGAGACAAGTATGATCAGGGACTTGTTGATCAACCAGTCTAAGAAAGTGATGAGCTTCAGGCTCAACAAAAGGACCCACCCTGCCTCAAAAAATAGGGTAGAGAGCCATAGAAGACACATGATGCCAACCTGAGGCCTTCAGAGGTGACACAGGGGCACGAGATGGGTGCATACCCAACAAATACTGCTTCAGTTAGCATTATATAACTCTCTCATTTTTCTTTTCTTGGCCTACCCTAGAACTCTTGGACCAGCAGCGTTCAGAACAGCCAGGAATACAGGCATGTACTGTGATACTTAACTCACTCGGTAGTATACCTCGACTTATAAGTGACTTGACTTTGGGGAATTTTCAGTTTTTCTTTTAATAACCATTTACTGCTTATCAAGATGGACATTTAATTTTTTTTCTTTTTGGCATGTGTGCATGCCAAGTGTGTATATGTGTATAACTGTATTTGCTGTGTGGTCAAGCCTGAAGGCCAGAGACTGTCTTTAGGATGTCTTCTTCAATAACATTTTTTAGGTTATATTTTATGAATGTTTTGTCTGTGTGTATGTCTATGCACCACTGTGTGCGTAAGGTCTGAGAATAGCAGATAAAAGAGCGTTAGATCCCCTGGAAGTGGGATTACATAGCTGTGAGCCACCACATGTATGTGTGCATGTGTGTGCATATAAATAGTGAATGTGTATGTCGTGCGTGCAGGTGTCTCTGGATTCCTTGGAGCTCCACACTACATGAGTGCTGGAATCACAACTCAGGACCTCTGGAGGAGCAGCAAGTGCTCTAACTGCTGGGCCATCTCTCTAGCCAGACACTCAACTTACATATATACGAAAAACAAGTCTCACGTTAGTATCCTAGATTGGTCACTGTACAACTGAAGGTGAAGCTTGTGGGTAGGACTAGGAACTGTGCTCAGAACTGCCAACTGAGCCACCTCTCCTGCCCTGGACGTGAACTTACAGTCCAGTACTGCTGGACTGCAGATTTGGCCTGGTTTACATGCTGCTGCTACGAGACAAACTCAGAATTCTGTACAAATTAGACAAACACTGTATCTACTGAGGCACATCCCCAGACTCACAAAGAAAAGTACTTTTAGAGTCCATGGCTACATGTCTTGGCTTACCAGAAGGAAAGGGACAAAAGCCAATGGTGCTAAAGGAAGGGGAATAAGGAACACGAGTCGTGACCCTCTGATCGGGTTCAGAAGCAGGCTCAGGCCCCATTAGTCCTGGCTGACTCTCTTCAGCTCTAGGACAGAGGCATGGACATCATTACTAGCTTTCTTGTTGCTCCTGGAACAATTTTACAAGAGTCTTAATACTTTCAAACAACTGGAGTCAGCTCTAAGGGCTGGAGAGATGGTCCAGTGGTTAAGATCACTGACTGCTCTTCCAGAGGACCTGAGTTCAATTCCCAGCACCCACATGGCAGCTCACAACTGCTTGTAACCCCAGTTCTAGGGATCTGACATACTCACTCAGGCAAAATACTAATGTAGATAAAAAAAAAAATTAAATAAAAATAAAACTTAAAAAAAAAAAGGTTAGTACTAAAATCAGTCTCACTGAATTTATTTGAATGATACAGGGGATCATTTTAGCTTTTTAGCTTCTAGAGGCTGGCTGCATCCCCAGTCCCTGGTAACTTCTCCCATCTTCAGATCAGCAATCCCATCACTGCACCCTCTGCCACTATACCCTCCCTACCGGGACTTTCTTACTTCCCTGTTTCACTTCTAAAGATTCTTGTGGTTGTACTGGGTCCTATCTGGATAATTCTGGACAATCTTATTTCAAGATCTTTTAGGACCAGGGACATGGTTCAACCTTAATACTCCTATCCCACCAGCCCCCAGAACCCCCATAAAAACAACAAAGCACACAGCATCACTCACACATTTACAATCCCAGAAAGCCTATAGTTGGATAGAAAGCAGACAGACATTGAGCCCAAAGCCTTCTTGTACCTGCTAGGCAGGTACTCTACCACTAAACTAAAAATCCCCAGTTCTAGCTTAGTGTCATCATTTGTTTTGACCAATACAATATGGTGGAAGTGACAAGCAGAGAGAGAGAGAGATTACAGCATCTATCTGCCTTCACCTTCTTGTAATGTTCTTGTGAAGACCGTCATACACACGAGAAGCGATGTGGAAGAAAGGAAGACAGACAGCATCAAATGCCAAACACGTCAGCTATTCAGCAGTCACATAAGTGACAGACATCACCAAGGCAACATGGAAAGTGGCAGGAACTAAATCCCTGCTGTAAATCAGTGACTATGAGGTAGGACACTGCTAAATGGTAACAGAAGCCTATACAGTACACATACAATATCTGGATTCCTTTCTTGGGAAAAACAATACATGACAGGACCAGAGCTAGATTTGAGAGAGGAGTAGACTATACTATCTTAGATACATCATACAGAGCAATTATAGTCACTTAAGAATCTGCAACTAGGGGGCTGGAGAGGTGGCGCAGAGGTTATGAGCACTGACTGTTCTTCCAGAGGTCATGAGTTCAATTCCCAGCATCCACATGGTGGCTCACGACCATCTATAAAGACATCTGGTACCCTCTTCTGTATACATAATAAAATCTTAAAAAAAAAAAAAAAAAAAAAAAAAAAAAAAAGAATCTGCAACTAAGAAGGTATGGCGCTATAAGCCTAGCACTTGGGAAAGCGAGGCTGGAAGATAGTGAGTTTGAAGAGAACCAGGTTGTACACTGAAACTATGTCTCAAAAGACACTTTTCCAATTCAGGGTAGGAAGTGTAACTTAAATGGTAGAGGTACCATGCCTGGTATAAATGAAGTAGGGTCACAGGAGGAAGAGGAGGGGAAGAGAACACGTTAAGATCGCACATCTGGTCAGTTACAGTCCAGGGATACAAAGATGCAGCATCTGCAAACCTATCAACTTAACACAGCATACATAAAGGGCAGAAATCACACCATCATTCCAACAGATACACAAACAAGGCCCAATACCCACGCCTTCATAATAAAGTCCCTAGAGATACAAGGAACATAGGTCAACACAATAAAGGCTACACAGGGCAAACTCACTGCCAACATGATGAGAGACTGGAAAAGCACTGGCATGAAAACCAGGGAAAGACAGGTGTCTGTTCTCTGTTCTTACTCAGTAAGTGCTTCAGTCTTAACCAGAGCAGGGAGACAAGAGAGAGTAACGGAGACAGACTAGAATAGAAAGTAAGAGAAAGGATTAGAAACAGAAGTGAAGGTGTCTGGTTATGACTATTTGCAGACAAAACAATCCTACACTTAAAAGACTCTAAAGACTCCACCAGGAAACTCAGATAAAGCTTTCTGTGAAGTAGCAAGATACAAAATCAGCATGTAAAAATAAGTGGCTTTTCAGTACAACAATAATTAATTAACCTGCTAACAAAGAAATCAGGGGAAAAAACCCGCTTATGATAGCTTCAAAAACCAAAACAAACTAACAAGTTAGGAATAAGCTAGGCAGAGGGCATAGTGGCACACACCTTTAATCTGAGCACTCTGGAGGCAGAGACAGGAGAATGTCTATGAGTTCAAAGCCAGGCTGGTCTATGTATTGAGTTCCCGGGGAGTCTACATTGTGAGACTTTTGCCTTAAGATAGATAGATAGATAGATAGATAGATAGATAGATAGATAGATAGATAGATGGGCTGGAGAGATGGCTCAGGGGTTGAGAGCACTGACTGTTCTTCCATCAAAATCTCTAAAACAGGAACAAGGAGTCCCATAGCTGCAGACTCCTCATCTCTGACTAAGGAGTCAAAACCATACATCGGAACAAAGACATCTTCAACAAGTGATGCGGATAAACGCACCAGATAGGCATATGTAAAAGACAAAACACAATCTGTCTCTTAGTCTTCACAAAAATCAATTCAAAACAAATGAAATGTAGATGATCTGAAACTCAGAAATTGTTAGGGCAGTGGTTCTCACCCTGGGGTCAGAACCCCTCTCCGGTGTTCTTTCACAGGACTTTCCTAATACCGCCTGAATATCAGCTCTCTACATTACGATTCATAACAGTAGTAAATTTACAGTTATGAAGAGCAATGGACATCATTTTATGGTTGGGGGTCACCACAGCATGAGCCGAGTAAAGGGTCCCAGCATTAGGAAGGCTAAGAACCACTGCACTAAATGAAACACCTGCAAAACAAAACAGTTCAAGCTTTAAGCAGACCCAGACTTCCTGAGAAGGACTCCAACGCTGAAGGAAACAATTCTAATAATTGGCAAGTAGGACCAAATGAAATTAAAAACCGTACAATATTTTTATTTTATGTGAACTGAGTGTCCGTCCGCATGTATGTCTATGCACCACGTGTGTGCCTGAAGTCTCTGGGGGCTAGAAGGCAACTGATCTCCTGGAACTGGAATTACATGTGGCTGTAAGCTGCCAAGTGGGAAATGAATCTGAGTCCTCTCAACCGATGAGCCATTTCTCTAACAGGTTAAGATTCCTGACTCGGGGGGAAGATGCTTGCTTAGTATATATGAGGATTCAGATTTAATCTCCAATACCACAAATAAAACAGCTTCTCCCAGAAAAGAAAACAATCACCACAGCGAAAAAGACAAAGAATGGGGAAAAAAAGCTTTGCAACTACATATTTCACTTGGAATTAATATGAATAAAGAATTTCAATTTTTAAATTTTTTTCATTTTGCCATGTGTGGCGATGCACACCTTTAGTCCCAGCACTCGGGGGCAGAGGCAGGCAGATCCCTGAACTTCAGGCCAGCCTGGTCCACAAAGCAAGTTCTGGGGCAGCCAGAGCTACACAGAGAAATTCTGTCTCAAAAAACAAAACAAAATTTCTTTTTCATTTTAAACAAGTTTATTTAAACTGAGCAAGATGCCTAGCACAATAAGAAAAGTACCCAGGACTCATGAGTTAAAACCTGGGAAACAGTTTATTATTTTGTCTTATGTGTATGGGTATTTTCCCTTCAGGTATGTCTGTACACCACTTGTCTGGTGCCTGCAGAGGCCAGAAGAAGACACTGAACTAGATGGAACTGGAGTCACAATTGTGAGCCACCATGTGGCTGTTGGGAATTGAATGAAGGTCCCCTGGAAGGGCCGTCAGAGCTCTTAACCCCTGAGCCATTTCTCCAGCTCTGACTCATGATTTTTTGAAAAGAGTAATTTACCTTTCCTTAAGTCGCCGGTGGTGGCAGCCACAATGGCTACCTCTTTAATTCCAGCACTCAGGAGACAGAGGCAGGAGGCTGAGTTCAAGACCAGCATGGTCTACAAAGCTAGTTACAGGGCAGCCAGAGTTAGAGAAACCCCGACTCAAACAAACAAACAAACAAAAAGAACGAAGCAAGAATTTTTATGTTGTTCGATTAAAAACAACAAACGAGAACAAAATAAGCACTGGAATATAAAGGCAAAAGTTAAATAAGCATGCCACCAAACAGCAAAGTGCTGGTTTCACAGAACCAGCCCCCCTACCACCACCTACATTTAATGCTACCAAAATGAACAGTAGCCATTGTGTGTGGGTGCACACTAGCTATTTTATGTCCAAAGAGAAAGGGAGGGGAGAATGAGAGACAGAAAGCTATTCTGGTAATGGGGATGGGAACCAAACTGCGCTTTCTGCTGCATATGTACCCTTCCTCTGCAACAAACTCCGGAATAAAGGAGCAGGCTCCTGGAACACATCAGTTCTATCTTCATCCTCCATTTCCAGCTGTGCACATCTGTCTGGCCCATCAACAGACTGTTCATCAAACTGGCTGATGCCTCATTGACAAACCCTGTTGTTCACACAGGCTTCCATTAGTTCACTGAGTGGTATGCACCTCTTAAAGAGAAAGAAACATCTAGCCTAACTCCTTCAAGTTAACACAACCACTGTCCTCAGTCTTGACTCTTTCCACCAGTCTCCCTAGAGGAAGCTTCACAAAAGAGGTACCTGGTCCACACTTAGGAGCCTTCGAGGCAGCAGTAGCTGCGGACATATGTCATATGCTCCTTCCTTTCACCCAGCATAGGAACTCCAATAATTATACACCAAAAAGCCAAATCAACTAATCAATAAATGGTCGATAAGCTGAAAACACAGTTCTCAAAGAAAGAAACAGAAAGGCCAATGAAGTAAGTGTTCAACAACCTTGATCATCAGCAGGTAAAGGCACTTGGGGCACATGCCTGACAACCTGACTTCAAATCCTAGGACCACAGGCTGAAAGAAGAAACGAACTCCCGTTAAGTCATCCTCTGAGACCCACAGGTAAACCATGGCACAGGTGTACCAAAACCAACACATACATGAAATAAATGCTCAAAAAATGCTTTGAGAGTCTACCTCAGTCCAGTCAGAATGGCTGTCACTAAAAAAGGAGTGTGGTAGCAAGGGCATGGAGTCAAGAGGAGCCGTTCTGTCTGATGGTTGGTATGTAAACTGTGCAGTTGTGTGGGTGGAGGAACGTGGAGGTTCACAGATGAAATCCAAGGCTCTATGTCAGCACACCAGAAGCAGATGCACATCCTCAGCCACTGCTGCACAATGCACAACTGCTAGAGTACAGAAGCAGCCTCGGTGCACACTAACAGACACACAGATAGAGAGTATGTAGTAGAGTCAGAAATGGCTAACACATTCTCTCAAATGGACAACCGAACTCTAAGCACATATATTTACGTGTGGGGACAGAGCGTAGAAAAGTGAGTGTGGGCGGAAAGGAAGCGTTTAAAGGGGAGAGGGGTGAACAGGAGGGTAACAGCCTGTATGTGAGGGGCAGAAGGACGATTCTTTAAACAAAGGGAAGAGAAATGGAAGAGGACCAAGGAGAGAAGGGTTTCAGTGAGTGACAAGGGGTCTTGGGGACCATCACTGCATGACTGAGGCAGCAGGTCTATAGTCAAGACGCTGGAAGGGAAGGACGGAAAACAGAGGTGCTCCCTCTACTGGCCCATCTCCTGCGCTTAAACTCCTGGCCTACTTTGGGCTCTCAACAGACACGCATATTTTTACCATACCTGCACCAAGTCGGAAACCAACTCACCTCTGCCCCTAGTCTATATGCTGAGAATGTGTGTGCACTCCATAAAGGCCAGAGGTCAATCTTTTTCTTTTGTTCTGGAGACAGGCTTTCTCTGTGTAGCCCTAGCTGTCCTGGAACTTGCTCTGTAGACCAGGCTAGTCTTGAACTCAGATCTTGTGCCCCTGCCTCCCCAGCGCTGAGATTAAAGGTATGCAGCACAACAGCAGGCCAGAGGCCAGTCTTGCATACTGCTGCTCAGGACCCCTCCACGATGGATACAGGACCTGGGCCTCCCAGATCAGCCTGGGCTGGCCAGGCAACAAACTCCAGGGTTCTGCCATCTCACCTTCCCAGTTCCATACCTAGCTTTTTTACACAGGTACCAGAGGGCGTTAACCATGATGGGAAGAAATAAAGGTGTGTATGTGTCAATATGCTCAGCCCACAGCCGAAGCTTTTAAGGGCTACTCATCTTTTAATCAAGCACCTAATTAATACAGTACTTGTCACACAAAAGAGTTTATACCTGTCCATCTACTGAATTGTTTAAAGCAACAACTGATCAGTGCAATCTAGTCCTGTTTCAGGATGGTGTAAACTTTTGGTTTTTGGAATTCACTGTCTAGCCCAGGCTGCCCTCCAACTCCTACCAAGCCTCCCTATCAGCCTCTCAGATGCTAGGATTACAGGTGAGAGCTACCATGTCCACAGCAGGTGTGAACGTAATGCAGCAAGCATGCTTTTATTAAACTCAGTATTCTAAGTGCTCAGTCAAGCAACAGAGCCACAGAAACTGCTCAGATCTAACACTGCTTTCCTAAAGGCAGACCTGTCTTGTTCTGAGTTCTTCTGGGTTCCTCTCATGACACAGAACTGACATGCCCAGAGGCCAAGCTTCCTAACTGAGGTCCACAGTCTGCATCTTTCCTTTTCTAGTGCCCAAGATGGAGAGGCTGACCTTTTCTTACCCAAGTGTTTAAGCTGCCACTCCTTCAGAACAAGTTTTCTGTGTTTGAAAATCACCCATGGTTTTCTTTACTGTTATTAGGGCATGCCATTTTTGTTTAATGTATTTATTACAACTATTTCAGAACCTTTTTAAACCCCATCAAGGCTACTAACAAGTGTGTCTGTGCTGTTCTCAGACTTTTACTGCCTGTATTCTTCAGTGAAGCACAGTGCACACTAAGCAAATTTCTAGTTAGATATGATAAGTGCTTTGGTGGGAGGGTTTAAACTACCACCGCCCAGGCCTCACCTACCCAGTGTCATGAACGTGTGAGAGTGGAAGAACTAGTATGGCCTCTGTCCACCGGAAAAATCTAAATTTAAATCTCAATTTCACCACTAACAGTTAATGTCCCTAACTCTCACTGTCCAGGAGTCTACTCTGTGTCTGGTGTGGAGTGTAATACCTGAACCCCAGAAAGCTACAAGCATGAAACAGGGCCATAAGGCACATGGGAAGTGAAGCAGGATCAGCAAAGTCTCTACAAAGGAGACTTGAGAGCTGAGTGCTGTGCTGTGGGGTAAGTCCTGACAACCAAACGAGGCTGCTGAAGGAAAACTGCTCTGACCACAACAGAACTCACCTTACCAGATGAAGCAAACTGAGGTCAAAGAATTAAGTAACCCTAAGGAAAGTTGCTGCCATGGTGGTGCATGCCTTTTAGTCCAGTACTAGGGAGGCAAAGGCAGGTGGATCTCTGTGAGTTAGTGGCCAGCCTGGACTACAGAATGAGCAAAACAAAGGTAGGCATAGTGAATACCTACCTGTTACCGTAACCCAAAGGCTGTAGAAACACAATTCAAGCCCAGATTGGGTTTTTACAGTAAGACATCGACTCAAAAAAGCAAAATGGAGGCTGGGGGAAGATAGCTCAGTCAAGCATCTGCCATGCCAGGGCGGGACTGGACCCGAGAAATACAGGCGAAAAGCTGAGCAGAGATCTGATACCTTCACGCCAATGCATATAAATATAAGAAAAATGTTAAGGCTGGCAGATGGCTCAGAGGTTAAGAGCACTGACTGCTCTTCTGGAGGTTCAGAGTTCAATTCCCAGCAACCACATGGTGGCTCACAACCATCTATGATGAGATCTGGTGTTCTTTTCTGTATACTGAATACATAATAAATAAATCTTAAAAAAAAAGAAAAATTTTAAATTTCAGCCCATACCAAAATACTTAAGATTATAATCAGAGCAGCTCTTATGCATTAAATACACAACTTGTTCCAGGTAGAAGACAGTTTTGTGTCTTTGCTTCTGAATCTATTAAGCTGAAAAACATAGATCTGAGTTTCTAGTTATCTACTATAAACAACAGGACTCCTTTTTAAACTATCATTGCCTGTATCATACTTTCTTAAGGCCTATCCTAAGTCCAAACAGAACCTCCTACCATCAGTGAGTAACCCCACTGGATGGAGGTCCCAGAGTCAAGTGCAGGCTGGAGACTCGAGGGCCTTGTGGCTAACTGCACCTCTGCTCTTGTAGGTCCCACGTGTATTTCCTAGCGCCCACATGGGAGTTCACACTATCTGTAATTCAGTTCTAGGGAATCCAGTGATCTCCTCAGAAGATTCACACATATAAAATTAAAAAAAAAAAAAATTTTCAAAAGTGAAGTGCTACTGACCTCAAATGTGTATTAGAAAACATTTCAGCTGGGCATGATGGTACACCCGTTTAATCCCAGCACTCAGGGGGCAGAGGAAGGAGGACCTCTCTGAGTTCAAGGCCAGCTAAGACTACATAGACTATCTCCAAAAAAAAAAAAAAAAAAACCCAAAATCAAAAAATTTCATGTCTGACTAACCAAGAGCTACAAACTATCCTCTGGCATCGAAAGGGCCTGATTTGGGCTCAGGAGTTTAGCATAGTTGATGCTTTTGCAGTAAACTTGGGGTCTATTCCCAGCACCACATAGTGGTTTACAAACCTTAACTCCAGTTCCAGGGGATCTAACACCCTCCTCTGACCAGACTTCATATAAACAAGCAAACATATATATGTTTATATATTTTTTATTTAATTTTTTTAATGGCCTGATTTTCAATTGGGCGTGGTGGCACATGCCTTTAATCCCAGGCAAGTGGATCACTGTGAGCTCAAGGCCAGACAGAGCTAAATGAGACCCTGTCTTAAAATAGAAAAACAACAACAAAAAACCCTTGATTAAAAGTCTGTTTTGGCCAGGCATGGTAGTGCAGGCCTATAATATGGTACATCAGAAATGGAGGTTCAAGGATCAGGACTTAAAAGCCATGTTCAGCTACAAAGTGATTTGGAGATCAGATTGGTGGACCATATAAGACCCTGTCTCGGACATCACAATAAATATTAAGTTGACCTTTTAATAAAATACTTGCAAGTCTTAAATACTGATTTCCAAAGTCATGATGGCTCATGACTTTAATCTCAGCATTCAAAAAAACAGAGGCAGATTTCTGAGTTCCAGGCCAGCCTGGTCTACAAAGTCAGTTCCAGAATAGCCAGAACTACACAGAGAAAAACAAACCAACAAACCAACAAACCAATCTTTAGAATGATGAATGCTATCAAGCTGCTACTTGAGACAGGGTCTCACCATGTAGCCCTGGCTGGCCTGGAATTCGTTATGTAAACCTCTGCTTCCTAAGTGCTGGGAAAGGCATGTTGGCAATCTAGCCGTGCTACTACTTCTACCAAGCATCTCCCTTGTTAAAACCTTTATCAACCAATGTTGGTGTTAACCTTTAAACTTGAATGTGAGATTCTAAGGACTATCTGGTACTTGACATCAAGGCCTTTTTATATCTCATGTGCCTCAACAAAGGTTTACTTCAGCACCAAGTAGTCTTTTTGATAAGAAAATCCATTTTAGTAAGTCAACCTAAGCAAGTTAACCCAAAAAATGTAGCTGTGACTTTTCATTTAGAAGATATTTATACTTAGAAAGAGCCAACCTGTGAGCAAATCTTGGATGACAAACAGGCACTATATTATTTAGTCCTGGGAGGCAGATGTGACTACCATAGATACATTTCATTTCATGAAAAGTATAACTTTAATTATTTTGTAACTTGTCCTGCCAGAAAATGGTGCTTATTCTTTGAACCAAAGACTAACTCAAGCCTCAAGGAAGAACCCCACACCTATTCCTATGCTTGATTCAAATGTCTCCAGATACTATAGTAAATCTTAACTGAAAAACCCAAAGCATTAATGTAAACTTCATAGACAGTGAGTGAATTTTCTTTTCAGCCCTCTCTTTAATATGCTAAATAATCCAGACCATGAGCTTTCCCAGACCTTTAATCATTTATGGTGTTCTCTGCCATACCTACCCATTAGAACAATTAAAAAAAAAAAAAAAAACATTAACACTGTGCCAATTATTTTCAGAAGCTGAGAGATGCTAATCAAGTGATCCTAATAGTCTTAAACACTATTCTCAAATAAGAAAGATAAATGGGAGATTGGAAAACTTGTATTCTAAAGTGCCACCATCTAGATAAAATTACTCTGTGAATTGGAGCAATTTCAATCAGACCCCGGAAAATTGAACATTTTTCTCAAGACTAGAATTAGAGAATAACTATACGATAGTTTAAGAGCCTGAACTCTGAAAAATAAAAAGGCTTCCTACATGGCAAATTCAATAGCAAAGGCAGGAAGCAGAAACTAGGGAGAACAGCAATGCTTAGAACAGTAATAAATAAAAGTACAAATGATAAATTGCTTTTGTCTCGTAGCCATTCTAACTTTTTTTTTTTTTTTGGTATCCTGAAACTTACTATGTAGACCAGGCTGGCCTCAAATACTCAGAGACCAACCTGTCTCTGCACTCAAGTGCTGGAATTAAAGGTGTGTGCCACCACATTTGGCTCATTCTACCTTAATATAAGATCATAATTACTCTTAAAAATCATATGCTACTTAAATAAATCCCTAAATGCCTCACTACACATTTTTTAGTCAATACATTCCATTCTAAGAGAAACTCCAACAGCGTTTTCTAAGCATTAAAAACGTAATTGTGTTTTATTATTGGGTACCAGTATTTCATTAGTCATTAACACACAACCAAATGGCTTATAATAAAAATAAACCAGAGTAGGTATACAATTTACTTAATTATCTAACTCACTAATCACTCTTTAAAAATGACTGTTTTCTATGTACATGGCTAGCCCATTAATAATTATATCCAAATGTTATATCCACTATTTAGTAATGAGAGCGCATGCATTTTTGGAAAGAGAATTATCACACTAGGATCCACTTAATGTACTCAGCAAGATAAGCACTAAGTTATCAGTGGAGGAAGTGGAGGCGGGTCCAACTCGACAGGAAGCACTAGCTATGGAAGTTTAGAAACAGGAATACCAAGTTTCATGCTTAGCACAAGGAAAAAACCTGCTGGTGAATAAAGGCAAAAGAGGAAGTTCTTTTTAGTGACAGGCCATATACTGAAGACAAGAATCACTCCTAAAGTTTAAAAACAGCATGGCTTTTAAAAATTTATTATTTCTTCTGAGTGTCTGTGTACTTACTGTACTATGTGAAGGTAGGTAGTCAAGGAGACCAAAAGAGGCCTGGAGTTACAGGTGGTGAGATCCATCTGTGTGGATGCTGGGAACGGAACTCAAATCCCCAACAAGAGCAGTAAAGGGTTCTTAACCACTGAACCAGCTCTCTAGCCCCTCAAGTTATTCTCTTTTAAAACAGGCTTGTATAAGAGTACATTCCCCCATCAGCAAATCCTACCGGTGTGCACCACCACAAGCGAGGTATCACAAACCCAGAAAGATAAGCAGGGGATGTACTCACTCATTAGTGGTCTCTAAACAAAAAAGGAGAAAAAAAAAAAAAAAAAAAGGAAAAAGGGAAAAAAAAAAAAAAAAAGCAAAGCATGCCCAAGCTGCAAACCACAACCACTGAACAGCTTGGGATCGGAAACACCTTGAATTGACTCCTTGGATCCCACTCCCCCTAGAGGAACACCTGACTCAGTCTTGAAGTTGGGGGGAGAAAACTGGATCTGCCAGGAGTGGAGGTTGAACTAAGCAATATTGGGACCTTGGGACCTCCTGCCCATGGGGAAGATGGGGAGTTGTGGAGAAGAGAGAATGACCTGATGTGGTGGGAGGGGGAAGGGACCTTGAATAAGGATATACAAGGATAGGAAAAAAAAATGCTCAAGTTTATATTTTTATCAACTTGACTATATTTTACCTATAATTTGAACCAAAAATCAAAGGTTGAAGCTTGAAAAGAAGACACAATATGTATGACAAAAATGTGCATAAATAACATCCATGTTAAACTTAAAAAAAAAAAAAAAAAAAAGAGTACATTCCCCAGCTGGGCGCGTGGTGCACACCTTTAGTGCCGCAGGCAGGCCGAGGCAGGCTACTCTCAGTGAGTTCAAGACAACAACCTGGTGTACACAGCAAGTTCCAGGACACCTGGGGCACAGACACCAGACCCTGTTTTGAAAAACAAAATAAACAAAAAAATATTTCCCTAGGGGGTACTGCACCCTGAATTTTGCAGTTTGTGGAAAACAAGGTAACTAATTTGGCTCGTTTTATATAGCTACAGGGATGAAAAAGGTAGCTTGTAAGACCAAGCTATTAAGTTTAATATCTTATAACTTTGTTGATTCACCAGACATGCAACTTTAATCCCAGCAGTTGGAGCCAGCCTGGTCTACATAGTAAATTCAAAGCCAGTCAATGCCTACAGAAGACTGTCTCAAAATAATAAATAAACAAATGTAAAAGTTTGATAATTAACTTTTTTCAGGTCATTAAGAATCGTTCTTAATAAGTGTGTAAGTTTCACAACCTAAGTATATGTAACACTAGAGTCACACAGCTTAAAAATGACTAGTATGGCAAATCTTGTTTACTACACAAAAATAACTATATTAATGACCAACAGTAACTTGTTATGATTCTTATAAGGCCCAAATTATCTTATGGGGTTTTTAAAGATAATTTATTGAGTGATTAATTACTAAAATTAAAGCTTTCCAAATGTGGACAAAACCTTTAATGACAAACTGTAGAGTAAAAGCAAAGCAGTGTTTTCATTTAGCATCATTCAAATCGTCTAAATTACTTATTGCCAAAAACCACTAGCTATGAGATTCTAAATATATGTTTCCCCTTCAGCTGATTTCTTCATTCAGTTGAAGTGAAAATCTAAAAATTAAGAGAGCAAGATATTTAAATGAGTCGATCGGTCCTCCTCCTCCTCCTCCCAGGCAGTTGTTATTTAGGATACTGAGGTAGTGACATTCCCCACACTTAGGCCTTCAGCAGGACGACAGCCAAGAATGCGAAGGTCAATCATTTCCCATCACTACCAAAAATGCTGTCACGCTTTTGTGAACTGCTGTCAAGTTGTGCTCGGAAAAGAGTGTACGACCCAGGTTAGCTTTGTAGCTAGAGAAAGGCCTGGAAAGACCAGCTAAGCTTGGCTTGGCCACGTCTTGGTAAGTGTCCAGGAAGAAAAGGAGAGGGGGGGGGGAGGAGGGGGAGGGCTTCAACTTTGCACAACCCCCCTTTTTTTCCCAGTCACACCTAGCTTCCTTTTGGGAGAAGAGTGTTCTCGAAAGATCTACCTCTCCAACTCAAATGCCATGCCCAGTGGCTGCTTGAGAGAGAGGCACCTTCCACCGGAGCCAGCGGGGCCGGTCCACGGAGGACCTGGCTCCCGCCTCCACCCGGGTCTCGGGAGATGGGGGACCCCCGCCTCACCTTGACCCTGATCTCGTAGGTGGTGAAGCGGCCCCGGCCGACCCCTACGGTCTGCGGGTTGCTCACATCGATCTCGAGGAAGTTGCTGGGCGGCCCGTAGGCGTCATTCAGGTTCTGCGGCTTGGTGATCAGCCGCCGGGTGTCCGCTACGGTCTCCGCCATTTCGCTGTGGCCGCGGCAGCCGCGGGCTCTCACCACCGCCTCCGCCTTAAGCCAACGCCGCCGCCGCCGCCGCCGCTGCCACCGCCGCCCGCCGCGGGGACTCCGGGCTCGCGCGCAGCGGACCGAGGCGAACGAGCACGTAGGACGTGACGGCAGGCGGGCGCTCCTTGCGAAGCTCCACCCCAGGCTGCCCGGGCTTCCACCCTTTGCCCAGGGAGAAGCAGCTGAGTGGCCAGAACGCCGCGCCCCGGTACGCAGGCCCCGCGGCGGCCCCGGAGGGACACTGCGGGGTGCGGATGGGGTGCAGCGGCGTCCAGGCACTGTGAGTGCTGAAGATCAAGCGGAACTACAATAACCACAATGCATCGGGAGAGCGCGCCGCCGCCGAGTGACGCGCAGGCGCGGTAGGGAGGGGCGTTGCTGTGGCTTCCGGTTTGTCTGACTCGGCCTCTGCTGGGAGGGACCCCGGAAACGATTTTAGCTGTCTTTGCTCCTTGAAGGTAGTAGTTGGAGCTGCAGGAAGGAGACAAAACTGCTTATACAGCCTACACAGTGCCTCACTGTGATTCCCGGAAATTCACTTCCATAAACCTTTAATAAACGTCTACAAACGAATCAGTGCACATCTGTAATCCTTACATGTGGGAACTGGACGCCAGAGAATCAGGGGTTCGAGGCCGGCCTGAGCTGTATGAACCCCTGTCTCGAAACACAAGGGAGTTTGTGATGTAGTTCACTTGGTAGGTTGATTGCCTAGGATTCATAACGTCCTGGGTTCAATCCCCAGCAAGGACATGAATCCTCGAGATAACGGAGACCAGAGGATCAGAAGTTCAAGGTCATCTTGTTCCTCACCGATAGATTAAAGGCAGTAAATAAGGGAGTGGAAACCTTAAAACCCAGTAAGATCAAATTAAGGTCAAACTGTGTCTAAAGACAGGTCTGCCCCTAAACCAAATAGTGGACAAGCTGAAATCCTCAGGAATCCTGTGTGGATAAGCTGCTACTCCTTTCCCACAAATCCTGGTTGTAAATTGGATTTGTTTTTAAATGGTAAATGGTGCCTGTATTACACTTAGAATCCAACTCGGATAAGCCTTTAAGCAAAAATGGGGGTGGGGGGAACCACAGAAGAACTGGGGGGGGGTAAGAAGGAAGACAGGAAAATAGGGGAATGCTGAGAACTCAGATATCAGAAACCACTGCATTGTGTTGTCATCCATGACACCTGAGCAAAGCCATCGTTTGTCATAGGCAGCCTCTCCTACGCTCCTTAGAGACCCTCCAGGCCAGCACTGAAGCACAACCATAAAGCTAGAAAGTTCCAAAGTTAGCAGTGTATCTTCAGGGTACAGGAGATCAGAAAAAGATAAAGAGTTGGAGGCATGGTTCAATGATTAAGAGCGCTTTCTTTTTTTTATTTTATTTTATTTTTTTAAAAAACTTTATTTATTTGTTTGCCTGGAACTGGAACTACAGACAGTTGTTAGCTGCCATGTGGGTGCTGGGAATCGAACCCGGGTCTTCTGGAAGAGCAGACGGTGCTCTTAACTGCTGAGCCATCTCTCCAGCCCCTTAAGAGCGCTTTCTATACAAGAATGAGGACCTGAGTTTGCAACAAACTAGACTTGCTAGTACTACCAGTAACTACAGCAGTGTGTGTGTGTGTGTGTGTGTGTGTGTGTGTGTGTGTGTGTGTGTGTGTGTTGGGGAGATATTAGAATTGCTGGGGTTTGTTGGCTCTCAGCTTGGGGGGGGGTAACACAATGAGCTCCAGGTTCATGAAGAGACCAGACCTCAAAGAAATAAAGAGTGATAGAAGACATTGATGTTGGCTTCTGCACATGTCAGTGTACATCACACACATATACACCTTACTCACAGAATAAAAGAGAATATGGTGGCTGGATGAATAATCAAATTTTTTGTCTAGACAAATACCTAGTTATAATGTAAATGGAAAACTTTTAAAGAAAGGAAACAAAAAAAGAGAAAATAAATTCTCATAACAGTGACCAAAATTATCAAATCCCAAGACCCAGAGGGAAAGGCAGAATATCTGGACTTCAAGGCCAACCTGTTACATATGAAATTCATGGGTTTACATGAGACCTTTGCCTCAAAATATGATTTCAAGATTTAAATTTCAAAATTTAAAGACAGAGTCTGAGATACAGCTCAGTTGGCAGTGTCTTCCTAGCATGCAGTGGAGCCCTGGGTTTGATCCTGGCCCTACATTAAATGGCTGTAATCCTAGCACTCGGAAGAAGATCAAGGCCAGAAGTTCAAGGCCAGCGTGAGCACCTGAGACTCTGTCTAGAAATAATAGATGCTGGATGTGGTGGCACATGCCTATAATCTTAGCTATCAGAAGACTGAGAGTAGAAACCTTCATTGGAGACCAGGTTGAGATTCACATGGAGACCCTGTCTCAGAGAAAATTAGGGAAAGTTGAAAAGCTATATAACCCTGAGAGAAGGGAGTATATCTTAAATCATGTGGAAACAATTGTATTAGTTACTCTGCTGGGATAAAAATAACAAGAAGCACTTCCAGGAGAAAAGGACTCATCTTGGTTCATGGTATAAGAGAGCACAGTCCATCATCTTGGCTCATGGTCCATCACAGTGAAGAAGAATAGAGTTCACTGTGGCAGGGGCACACAGCTGTGACTCCTCACCCCTGAGAAGATCAGGAAGCAGACAAAGTGTCTGCTGCTCTTTTCAGTGTTTATTTAGCCCTGGCTCCTCCATAGGGTGGGGCTGTCACCAAAAGTTATGCAGGAGAGTGTACAGGGGATGTGTGTTTATGTAAAGTTGGATAACAAAGGTTAATATTTATAATATTACAAAAAAGTCTCCCTAAATTAACACATACACAAAAAGAATCCAGTAGAAAAGTAGGAAAAAGGACCTACACTCAGCAGGTAAATGTGATGGTGCCACCCTGACTATCTGAGCTCTGCCCTCAGGAGCTACATTGTAGAGAGCTGACCTGATCTACAGAGTGAGTTCCAGGACAGCCAGGGCTGTTACTCAGAGAAACCCTGTCTCAAAAAACAAATGGGCAAATACACAAAACAAAACCACATAACCTCCCTTCTTTCTCAACACAGAGAATTTAAAACAAACAAACAAGAAACAGCTGGGCATGATGTCACAGAGCTGTAATCCAGAACTTGGAATGCAGGGAGATTAAGGACTCAAGGCCATCTTTAGCTACATAAGGAGCGAGAGGCCATCTAAACTACTAAGATGATATCTCAAAACAAATCCAGCAGGCCCTCCAGACAGTTCAGCAGATGAAGTGCTTCCATGCCATGTAGGCCTGACCCAGAGCCCATGTAAGGTAGTGGGGGAAAACCAACTCCACAAAGCTGTCCTCTGATCTCCACAGGCTGCTGTGGCACAGCACAGCTGCACACACATCACACACACACTAACAATAATAAAATTTAAAAACAAAAAGAGAGATGAAAACCATGGAAGCCCGCACATCCCTATTTACAGCACAGATTTCTCCTGGAGCTTCTCAGACTATGAAAGCCATCATAGGCCATGAGAATCTGGGCAAGAAGACAATCAGACAAGCAAAAACTATAGTATTATGGAAATGATTAAAAACTGCTTTTTACAATACCGAAGTATTATGATATATGATATATAATAACTACTGACATCTATGTAGTGATTTGGTCTGTCTTAGCTAGGGCTGGGATTGCTATGAAGTCAGGCTTAAAGACGAAGTCAGGAACTAAATCAGAGACCATGAGGGAATACGCTACATGGCTAGCTCACCCTGCTTTCTTGCATGTTTTTAATGTTTTTTTTTTTTTTAGATTTATTTATTGGGTATACAGTATTCTACTTGCACGTATGTCTGTGCACTTCAAGATGGCACCAGACCTCATTAGGGATGGTTGTGAGCCACCATGTGGTTGCTGGGAATTGAACTCAGGACCTCTGGAACTGCAGCCAGTGCTCTTAACCTCTGAGCCACCTCTCCAGCCCCTCACCCTACTTTCTTAAAAGTACTTTTTAAAAAGTCACAATTGCCTGTAACTCTAGCTTCAGGAATCTAATAACCTCTTCTGGTTTCTACGAACACCATCTCACACATGGCATACATACACAGAGGCACAAAACATTAAAAACAAAAAGAAAAAAGAAACCTTAAAAATCTTCATTAAAAAACAAGCAAAAGTCTTGATAGGGTTATTGTGAGCCACCCTGTGAGTGATTGAAACTGAGCGTGGGTCTTCTGCAAGAACAGCAAGTGTTTCTTAACCACTGAGCCATCTTGCTAGACCCTGATGGTGTCCTTTCCTTAAAGGCACTTCTTTTGTGATATAAATCACAACTACTGTTTAGCTTTGATCCTGCTTAAAGATGGTTTTTTTTTCCAACCTACTTCATTTATTTTGTCATTATTGTAATATTTCTTTATTGAGACAGAATTTCACTTTATAGGCCTTGTTGGCCTGGGACTCACAGAGATCCACCTGCCTCTGCATCTAGAATGCTGCGATTAAAGGTGTGGGCCACCACCCTGTAGTGTTATCTTTTATAGCAGCTGAACTATGAAAAATGGCAAGAAGAACATAAAAGGGGGGGGCAATTACTGTTGCACTAGGAAGGTCAGACTAGGGTCAAACTAAAATACAGCAAAGGCAAGTGGGATTTACAGTCAAGGAACCAGAGTAAGGGTGTCAGTGCATGGAACGTCACTGAGAGGAGGTTTGGGCACATGGAGACCCTTGCTAAGATGAACTACCAGGATTCTTGCAATCATCCAGCTAAGGGTTTAGATGCTGGGGGGGATGAGGAAGTGACTGGGTGTCAAGAAGGCTGAGGACTGGCTCTACACTCGCTGACTTAGCAATGGGTTCCTTGAGAATGGACAGGGAAGGCCAAGATGAGGACTAGCAGGAAGAGTTTAATGATGGTGGTCTGGTCATGACATCAGCCACTCCATTGATCACCCTGCTGGATGGGCTCTTCCCTCACGGCTAGCATACCTCCTGAGGTTGCACACTGGGTGGGAGAGAATGGCCTCTGATGGAGGAGAACCTTTCTTCTGCGATAGTATACAAGTAGCTGTGTGTCTACTAGATCATTCAGATACACTCTTAGGGCTCAGCGGGGCCTCTCTAAGGTTTACTCACCAGAAGAGGCTCCCAGTACTTCAGAAGGGATGCCCTGCCCCAAAATGATGAGTTTCAACGAGCAAGCTCCAGGTTTCTCTGACCTCCCTTCTAGCCCCACAATCATTCCCAAAGCACAGGGAGATAAAGGGTCCAGACTTCCCCTTCCAGGAGGAATGCAATTCTAAGGAAATTCCTTTTAAGAAGAAAGATTAGTCACCAAAGAGAGAAAAGGTCAAAGGTCTCTTTTTTTGTGAGAAAGGCTCCAAGAGATCACCTGAGAGGTTTTATCTACATAAAACAACCTCCGGGTGTGTGGGGTGGGGTGGGGTGGGGGAGAAGAAGCACATGTCGGTGACCTCAGTACTCAGGAGTTTGTGATTGGAGCATCCTGAGTTTGAGGCCAGTCTGGACCTACATAGCAAATCCCTCTCAAAGGGGGAAAAAATGCAGGGGCAGATATATTTAGTTAACTGGTGAGGTGTGAGGGAGAGCCCCACTCTAGAACTAGTGGCATCTTGTGATCTCTGACTTAATAGAAATGTTCTTGTCACCAGAACTACAAAGCCAGACTCTATTTTCCCTGTAGGACTTTTGGATCCTTTTAGCCATTTTGTAAACAAATAGGTATTAAGCAGACTGTGTAAGGCTGGAGTGGGTGTGGGCACCACGGGGTGGGGGATGGTGGCACCCAGCCTGATAATAGGCACAGAACAATGATGCTATCGTATAAGCACTGGAGCCATCTTGGGTTGGAGGCCATCCTGGCTGCTGGAGAAGCTGTTTCAGAATAACAGCAATAAAATAATGAAAGCCAAGTCAAGACTGTGATAAGAGCCACACAGCACAGTCTTGGAGAAGGGGTTCAGAAGTAAATAGTGAAACATAAGCATGAAATTGGTATAGTTTTTTTTTTTTTTTTTTCTAAGAACTGGAATTAGAGCCTGTACATGCTTGAGTGTTACTGTTTTCTAGCCTGGAGTTGGTTGACTGGTAAATTGCCTATGATTTAGGTCTATCTGTAAGAGGGAGAAACACTCCAAAGAAAGCGATAAAAAGTCCGGAGTATGGTGGTACACACCTTTAATCCCAGCACTCAGGAGGCCGAGGGAAATAATCTCCGTGAGTCTGAGGCTGACCTGGTTGACATAGTGAGTTCCAGAACACTCAAGGCTATATGTTGAGAGACCCTGTCTGTAAAAAGAAAGAAAGACATTGCAGGAGGCTGTCTTGGTCCCACACTGAGAATCCAGTGTTCAGTGTCAGCATGTGTTACAGGAGACCAAACCAGAACAACGGTGGTGAGTCAGCAGATAAAGGTTCTGGCCTCTAAGCCCAATGACTTGAGTTCAATACGTAGGGCCTACACCGTGGGAAGAAAGAACTGACACCTGTGAGTTGTCCTGCGGCTGCCACACATGAACCAACCCTGGCACACACACACTCCATGAGTAAATGTGTAATAAACACTAAATCAGCCGTGAGAGCCAAAGTTACATTTTAAGTTTTAATTACTATGTCTAAGAGACCCATGAAACAAAAAACGCTTCTGATCTGCAAGCCTCTTGCCCAAATAGTTGCTGAAATGTTGGAGGCTATTGTTCATGGGCAATAACAAGTCACATGCTTTTCATTCCCCTAAACAAGTTTGTTTGATCTGTCTGGTCAAGGTGTACTTGATCACATGTGGGCTGGAGGTTGGTTCACAGACTTGGAGGTATGTCAGAACGTATGCTTGTCCCTGACTGGACCTGATGGGAAGTGCAATGAATAATGGGTTTCAAACTCTGATTCTGGGCCATTTCCTGGGAACCTGGGTGTGGATCTGGCCAGAACCCATCTGCCTGGCTAGTATTTAATTAAAATTTGCTTCAAATTTGACTTTACACTGTGGTAGTGGCCTTATTCTCCATCAGTGGGGATAACACAACCAAACCAACTGAACAGCAACAAAAACTATGATACTAATGAAATGTGTCAGGGTCACAAAAGAACAGGCTGAAGATAACAATGGAGTCAATCATGCTATGATTTCCTGCATCCAAACCCAAATTAACCTGCTGATCCAACCTTCTGAGGAACTAGGGGAAAAGTCGGGCATAGTTATAATGCCAGCATTTGGGAGGTTGAGATAAGCAAACTGCAAGTTCAAGACCAGCCGGGCGCTGCATCCTGAGCTGAGATTCCTGACATTTTTTAAAAAGCTGAATTGGAGTTTCTGTAAAGAGGTGTGTCCTAAGCACTAGAGTCTTAAAAAAATAAAAAAATAAAAAGATGTTCAGTTTGAAAAATACACCTGACAATATTGTTGTGGGCTTCTCCAAAGAGTGTGACCTCTTAGAAAAAAATAAACTATTTTTAGTAGTGGTGGTGCATGACTTTAATTCCAACATTCAGGAGGTAAAGGCAGATGGATCTCTGAGTTGGAGTCCAGCATGCTCCACAGAGTGAGTTCCAGGACAGCCAGGGCTACACAGAGAAACCCTGTCTTGAAAAACCTAAGAAGAATAATGCTATTCCCAATTATAGATATGCCCAGGACTATGCCTCGCCTATTATAGGGAGCTGGGATTTGAACTGGTGTCCTGATGCTTGTGCAGTAAAAGGTACTTAGACATCTCAGCCCCAATAGTGACATTCTATACTATACTGTAGTCCTTTAATAAACTAAACTATCCCAGGTAAACAGAAGTTGGTTACCTTCTTGCTCTGTCTCCTAACCCTGCTTTGAAAGGAAGGTAATTTTGAAATGACAAATCTACTTTTGTCTGGTTTTGCTGGGGGGGGGTTGATTTTGGTTTTTTCTGACTATAAAACTGAACTATTTTCATCTCACTGAAACACTTAGTCCATTCTGTGGAGTGAAACTACCAGTTATATAATGGAAAAGAAAATCAGTCAAGTGTTATGGCTAAAGAGGCTCCATTTTATGGCAGGCATCTATCTTGGTATCCACTAGTCATTTGTCTCTGTGACTCCAGTCCCTGGAAGATAAGTTCCCAGGAACCCTGAGTCAGTGACCCTCACCCAGAGATGTACAGCCATGGGTATCTACTTGTTATGATATGATATGCTTTTGTAACTTGTCTATGAAGGTACCCAAAGATCATTTTCAGTTGCCTTAACCACTTAACTTGGCAGAATAAAACAAATTGTGCTTATGTGTACAGATTAGATCTTCATGCAGCCACCCCTTTAAGAGTCCTTTTCCACCATGTGGCCTCCCCTTTAAGAGTCCTTCTCCATGGCCTTCCTTTGCAGCAATCACAAATTTGGCCCAGAGACTGTTGTTCTTGCCTCTGCCCCCCACCCCCATCATGTCCATCTGTTCTGTTCTCTAGTGCTGTCTTTCCTTCCCTCTGCTGCCCTTGCCTTGCTGTGCTACTCTCGTTGGGCTAACATTACAATGCACAGAGCTCTGTCCCATCTTGTTCCCTGTTAGTACCAGTGCACTGAGCACAACCCTAGCATGATTTACATATTTCAATGCTAGTATTCTTGGCTTTTGTATTATAAATTTATCATGGTTGAGATTTTTATATTTTATGTAAAAATATTTTTATGATAGAGGCAACACTATAAACAAATAAAATTCTAGTTCCTCTAGGCTTGATAGAAGAGGTGGGCGGTAACAATAAGCACATTATCGAGCCATGCCTCCTTTTCTTTCCTGCCCTCTCTCCCTATGTAATTTCTTTCCTTTCTTTCAACAGTCTCATATACAGCTCCAGCTAGTCCGGAACTTGCCACTTAACCTAGGTTGGTCTCCAATTTGTGATACTCTTGCCTCAGCCTCTGAGGTGCTGTGATTATAGGATGTAACACCATGCTAGGATGAGTCTCCATTTCTTCACATACAAAATGGGTATAGGCTGGCAATGGTGGCACACACCTTTAATCCCAGCACTTGGGGGGCAGAGGCAATTGGATCTCTATGAATTGAAGGCCAGCCTTGGTTCACAAAGGTGAGTTCTGGGATTGCCAGGGCTTTAGTAGGCTGTGGTAGAAAGACTGCTGTGAGTTTAAGGCCAGCCTACATTACAGTAGCAAGTTTAAGGCCAACCATGGATGGCTACATAGCAAAACCCTGATACATAAGTAAACAAATAAATAAACCTGAGCATAGCTCAGTAATGTGTTTGCTCCTTAAGCACAAGGACTCAGTTTAGTTCTTAGTACCCACATAAAAGCCACTGATAACCCCTAACAGGAGGTTCTGAGGGGTGAGCCAGGCAATCAGGCTAAACTGTGAACTCAAGGCTCAGTGGAAAACTCTGTCTCAAAAATGAAGATGGAAATCGAGTCAGACACTCAGGACCAAGAGATGGTTCAGCAGTAAGGCTCTTCCTGCTAAGCCTAAAGGCCTGAGTTGGATCCCTGGGATCTACCTATGTGGTGGGAAGGAGGGAACTGTGCTTTACATTGTCTTTTCAACCTCTGTGTGCATGCATGTGCACACACACATGCACACACACACTAAATTTAATGAAAGAAGGTGGGCTGGAGAGATGGCTCAGTGGTTAAGAGGCTTACTGTCCCTGCAGAGGACCTGGGCTTGGTTCCCACATTGCAGTCTACAACAGTATATTAACCTCAGTTCGAGGGTATGTGACCTATTCTTCTGGCCATTTTGGGCATCAGGCATGTACATGAAATACATACACACACACAGAACACTCACAAACACATTTTTAAAAAAGAAAGAAAAATGGCACTCAGTGTTGACTCTGGTGTCCACATGCAGATTCACACATATATGAACACATACAAAATTAAATAACTAAATACATAAAAATAGGGATGCTGATAACACCATTTCACAGAATACCAAAGGAGTTATTATTTAGGGAGTGTTTGACACTGTTTGGAAAAGTGTCAGACTCAGGAGATCTATAGAGATGTCAACAAGGAAATAGGCTTATGTATAAGCACTATGGCTTTGAGGTAAGTTGAGGCCTGGATTGCCATGATTGGGAGTGAACTTGGTGGAGTTTGGTGGGGTCCTAGAGGGAGACAGTGCCTCATGGTGGGAAACAGCTGCTCTCTTTTGACCATAACAAGCCCTAGCCTAAATCTAATGGAATGTTTGAATACCTTGATTTATTTACCTTCATTTGAGGTTCAAAGCATGAGTCTTTATAAACATATCAACTGAATGCAACGCCAGTTACTGAGACCCTACACAAGCAAGTAGCGTTCTTAAAGGTTTCCATCACCATAGTTTGCATTTAAGAAAGTCAAAATGTTCTAAATATGGTTAGTTTCAAAGTAATTTTTTGATAAACCAACTTGAATACTGCATTGTGGGTAACAAGGTTAAATAAAGGTTCTAATAAGACAAACAGTGACAATTTAAATAAATCAGATGTTTTTGTGGAAGATTACTCTGTGATTTTCTCCAATTATTCATGACATTTCACCCATTCATATTGTGATCTGCTTTAATAGTGGAAGGGGAAAAAAAAACCCTCTGTCTTCTTGTTTATTCTTTGTTCTCAAGGAGATAAGCTGTTTATAAAGACACGTTATTTGTTATTTAAATCACTTTTACTGAAGTTGTTTATTTCCTTGTTTCAGTTTCTAAAAATATTGCAACAATTGTAATGCTTCTTAGAGATGTCTATTCAATTCAGAGTGATTTGTACTGAAATCCTTGCTAAATGGGCACAGGTGCTGATGTGTAGAACATACTAGAGTGAGTCAAAGCCAGCAGCAGGCTGGGATGGGTAGAGGACTGACTGTGTCAACTTTTCAAATAGACCTTCTAAAGTCTTACATATTTGAAAAGGTCAAATGCTATCCGTGCCATCTTGTAAGCATTTAATAATAGTAATACTAATAATGATAATAATAAACTAGGTCTAATACTAAAACCATAAGCAGAAAAACTGTGTGATTTAAATCCAGAAATCTATTTCTTAGAAAATGCCCTTTAACCACTTTGCAGACTTTCAAGATCATAATTATTATATAAAAGTAATTACATTAAAAGATAATTTACCTGGTAGTAAAGTATCAAATTAAAGCTGAAAAGCACTACTTATAAACAGAATTAAATATGTATTTTTAAAAATTGTTGAACAGCAAACATGAAATTATATCTCTCCTACTTCTTTCCTCCTTGTTGTGCACAAAATTGCCACCAAAATAATTTTGGTGTGGTTCTAAGAAGCGGCACAAGAATTTGCCAGACATATCCTTTACATGTTTTATACATCGACCTATAAAGCTAAACTCTAGCTTTTCTTAGGTAAGCACCAAGATTGATGTATGAAATCAAACCAAGTGGATTTGATATTGGAAGAAACTTTTGATTATTTCCAAGAAGGAACAGTTCCAAATCCAGCTGGGTTGATTTATCTAAAAAGATAGTGAAGCCCGCTCTGATAATTTACAGCCTGCATTCCTGCTGGGCGAGCCCTGGTACTGCAAACTCGGTCTGTGGGTGCACAGCTCTCCCTTTGAAGCTGATGAGAATCGCTTGTGCTAAGTGAGATACATGCTGGGAAAATTGGGCCCTTACTTTGGTGTGTGTCGACATTAGCGGTCTCACGACACTCTCCTGATCTGGTCCCTCAATTTTTTCCAGTCTTGGTTTTGGCAGAAGATGCCCAGCTTTGGAATGAACATTTCTTGACTAAGATAATGTCTGTGATTAAAAGTTATTCAGGGTTTGTCATTCTAGAGTCTCACTTGAGAACTTCTCCGCCATCCATGAAGCTGGATAAATAAAACTTCCCTGACCTGAATCTTAAACCATCTCAGATGTCCATTTGAAAAGTAAAACCAAAGCAAACCCTCATGATTCCTTTGAAGTCTAGGCCAACTCTCTGCTAATTCTGAGTGTAGTCACCTAGAGAAGGGGAACAATAGGTTCACGAAGCTTATGATGAGTTACGAAGTCTGGCTTCATTGCAAGCCAGCTTCAGTTCCTCTGCATAAGTGGGCTACAAAGAAAAACACTTTGTTCTTTTTATTACTTCGGTGCATCCGTCAGATACAGAAATCAGCAAACTGTAATAGTTACATTACAGGGAGCAGTTATTCCTGGCCTATGGCCTACATTGCATGGTTGTTTTTTGTTGTTTGTTTTGTTTTGTTTTGAGACAAGGGCTCTTTGTGGTTTGAATCAGAAATGTTCAGGTTTTGGTTCTCTTTTTTTTTCCTTTATTTTTAATTAATTAATTAATTAATTAATTAATTTTTGAGATAGGGTTTTTCTGTGTAGCCCTGGCTGTCCTGGAACTCACTGTGTATTCCAGGCTGGCCTCAAACTCAGAGATTGCCTGCATCTGCTTCCCCAGTGCTGGGATTAAGCTCATGTACCACCACAATCCCCCAGGTTTTGAATCTTGCTCCCCAGCTATTGGTACCCCTTTGGGATCTGTGAGCCTAGGGATGTAGGGCCTGGCTGTTGGAAGAATCTTGGGGAGGCTTGTGAAGGTGCCGCCTGGCTCCTACCTGCACTAAGCTTTCTGCTTCACCTACTATCACGTGAACAGCTTGGTCACAGGATCTAGCCACTACTGAGAGAGCCTGCCATCTAGTTTGCTATGCTAAATGGAAACTTCCAGAAGCACCAGCTAAAATGAACCTTCCCTCTTTTAGGTTATTCTGCCTGTTAGCTTTTCACAACAGCACAAAAGTAATGAATAGTCTTGCTATATAGCCCTGGCTACCTTGACTCATAGATCCTCTGGCCTTAGCCTGCCAAATGCTTGTAATTGTAAATGTGCTTTATCACCCCCGAGACCCAGTTGCTGAAATCTATTTAAAATCCCACCTTAGGGCTGGGAAAATGACCGTGGTTACCTGAGTTTGATCTTTAGAACCCATGTGGTGGGAGGAGAGAATCAACTCCAGAAAGTTGTTCTTGGCAATGCCATGCATGTAGTTACAGGAGTGAGAGGGTCCATGTGGGTATGCATGAACACACACACAATCACACATGAATAAATAAATGTCTAAAACAAACAAACAAACACACAAACAGGGGCTGGGGAGATGAAGCACTGGCTGTTCTTCCAGAGGATCAGGTTCAATTACCAGGACCCACATGGCAGCTAACAACTGTCTGTAACAGCAATTCCAGGGATCCTACACCGTCACACAGATATGCAGGTAAAACACCAATGCATATTGCATTTATGTATGCTCTTGTACACTGTAAATATTTGTCACTTCTACTGGCTTGATAAAATGCTGATTGGTTAAATAGCTAGGCAGGAAGTAGAGGCGGGGCTAGCAGGCTAGGTGAATTCTGAGAAGCACAAGAGTAGAGCAGAGATGCTGGCCAGACACAGGAAAGAAGATGAGAGGGGTGTTCTGAGAAAAGGACCCGGGTCCTTTGCAAGGATAACAAGTGCTCTAACCCTAACCCTAACCCTAACCCTAACCCTAACCCTAACCCTAACCCTAACCCTAACCCTAACCCCAACCC